>JALGBA010000048.1:52500-100000 GCA_023970755.1 Azemiops feae | reverse complement strand
ACAGTCTGGGTTCATGTTTTTATACATCTTTGCCAATCTCGCTGGTGCTAAATGCCCTCTATGAAGCATTTTATATTGGTTTTCCTTATACGCAGTTGATAGTGTCAATTTACAGTTTTTATTCCAAATTCTTTCCCATTCTTCTAATTCTATAGTTTGACCCACATTTCGAGCCCATGCTATCATTGACCCTTTTACTATTTCTTCCTCCAATTCAACCTCCAGTAGATATTTATAAGTTCTTGTTAAGAATTTTTCTCCCCTACCCATCAATAGTTTGTCCAGTTGTTGTGGTACTCAGTTTATCCCATATTCTGCCATGTCCTTACTATATTTTGACTGAATCTGTAAGTATGGCCACCAATCTATAATTATTCCCTGTTCTTTTAATTCTTCCCTTGATTTGAGCTTCCCTTGATTATCTAATAGTTCTTCATATCTTTCCATCTTTTTTTTGTCTAATGTATTTGGATGAATCACTGCCTCCATCGGAGAGACCCAATTTGGTATTTTCGTGTAGTATTTCCTTTTGACCCTTTCCCACGTCCAAATCAGCGCGTCCCTTATCTGATGTCGGTAAAAGTGTGTGTGTGTGCTCTTATGTTTTCCCCATAAAAAGGCGTGCCAACCGGCTTCTAAATCATGTCCTTCTATTGTTAAAACCCTTTGATTATCTAGGTATATCCAATCCCTAATCCAAAGTAACCCCGCTGCTTGATAGTAGGTTTCCCATTTTGGGAGCCCAAGGCCACCTCTACTTCTACTGTCTTGTAATGTCTTAATATTTATTCATGCTTTTTTACCTAACCAAATAAATTTATTAATCATTTTGTCGAATTCAGCAAAGAATTTTTTGTCTAGTTTTATTGGGACTGTCTGAAATAGATATAATAGTTTTGGTGGTATATTCCTTTTTATCACTGAAATCCTTCCTAGTAGTGATAGTTGTAATTTCCCCCAGACCTCTAGATCTTTTTTAATTTGTAGTGTCAGTTTTTTGTAATTATCCTCTTTTAATGAAGAACATCTTATAGTAAGCCAAATTCCTAGGTATTTAATCTTTTTTACGATTTGTAGTCCCAAGTCCTCTTCTAATTTCCTTTTTTGTTTTTCAGTTAAATTTTTAACTAACATTTTAGTCTTTTCTCTATTGATTTTTAATCCTGCCACTGTTCCATATTTTTCTATTTCATTCATTAGAATATTTCCTCTCTCTAATGGTTCCTCTACAAAAAACACCAAGTCGTCCGCAAATGCCTGTGTCTTATATTCTTCTGTCTTCACCTGTAATCCTTTTATCTCTTTATTATTTCTAATTTGGGTTAATAACACTTCTAAAGTCAAAATAAAAAGTAGAGGTGACATTGGGCATCCCTGTCTTACTCCTTTGTTTATTTCGAATTTCTCTGTATTGTCCCCATTAATTATCACCCTAGCCTTTTGTATTTTATATATTGCCTTTATCATTTTCTCGAACTTCTCTCCAAATCTCATGTCCTCGATCTGTTGGAACATAAACTGCCAATTAAGATTGTCAAATGCTTTCTGGGCATCTAAGAAAATTAATGTCACCTGTTTTTCAGGGTGTGCTTCATAATATTCTAGGACATTTAGCACCATTCTCATATTATTCCTTATTTGTCTTGTGGGTAAAAAACCATTTTGATCTGAGTGTATTATATCATTTAATGTTAATTTCAGTCTTTCTGCCATTATGGTGGTGAAGATTTTATAATCCGCATTCAACAACGAGATTGGCCTATAGTTTTTTAGTTGTTTGGGGTCCGTATCTTCTTTTAAGATGAGGGATATGTTGGCTTCTATCCATGAATCCGGTAATTTAGCTTTTTCTAATACATCATTGTATACTTCTAATAAAGCCATTTCGAAATCCTCATAAAAAGTCTTATACACCTCCCCTGGTAGTCCATCTGGCCCCGGGGCTTTATTATTTTTTTGTTTTTGCACTGCAATTTTTAATTCCCTAGCTGTTATTTCCTTATTCAATATTTCTCTCTGTCCTTCTTTTAATTCTGGCAAGCCCTTTACCTTTAAATATTGTTTTATATTTTCCACTTCTATCTCCTCTTTTTTGTATAATAACTCAAAGTAGTTCTGAATAATTTCTTTCTTTTTATCTATTTTATATTGCAACTCTCCTTTTTCGTCTTGTAATTCCTGGATGAATCTTTTTTCCTTCTCTTTTTTTAATTTATAAGCGAGCCATCTCCCAGGCTTGTTTGCGTGTTCAAAAAAATTTTGTTTTACTATTTTCAGTTCCCTTACCATTTCCTCTTGATCTATTATATTTAATTTATGTTTAGCCAAAACCATTTCCGTCTTAATCATTTCATCTTGGGGCTCCCTTTGTAATTTAGATTCGAGTTCTTTGATCTCCTCCTGAAGTGTGTTTTGTGTTTGCCTTTTCGCCTTATTCTTTTTTGCTGTATAGGCTATCGCTATTCCTCTCAAATATGCCTTGGCCGTGTCCCATATAGTTTGTAATGATGTTTGTTGTTTAGTATTTTCTTTAAAAAATAATTCCATTTCTTTTCTAGTCCGTACAATAAATTCTTTTTCCTTTAAAATGTGAGAGTTTAATGTCCACCTTCTCCTTACTTTTTTCTGACCTTTCCAGACTATTTTCAGGGGGTTATGGTCAGCCCATGTATTTGACATTATCTCTATTGTATCTATATCTGGTCCTACCTCCCCGTTCATCCATGCCATATCAAGGCGAGACCAGGATTTATGTGGATTTGAGAAAAAAGTGTATTCCTTTTTATTTGGGTTCTGTTTCCTCCATTGATCAAGTAGGTTAAATTCATGTGCCATCTCAAAAAATGTCTTTGGTAGTATTTTCTGTTTCTTTTTATTTTTCATATTACTAATATAATCCTTTTTTGGATCCACTACTGCATTATAGTCTCCTACCATGCAGATATTTTCTTGTCCAATTTCTATAAGTTTTTCATATAATTTATTATAGAATTCTTTTTGGTTTTCATTTGGGGCATATATTATCACCAATAGCCATGATTTCTGTTCGATTTGTAATTCTATTATTAATACTCTTCCATCTGTATCTTGGTACTTCAAATTGGCTTTAATTTCTTTCCTAATATAAACCACTATTCCTCTCTGTTTTGTTGTGCTAGTGCTGTGTGTAGTGCTCCTAGTTTCGGAAATTCCAAATAGTTTCTATGTTGTTCTTTTATATGTACCTCCTGTAAACAGACTATATCTACATCTTGTTTTAGTAATTTTGTTAATATTTGTTTTCTTTTAGCGGGTGCGTTCAATCCATTGACATTAATTGAGATCAGTCTAATTTCCTTTTCCATTATTTTACGTGTGTGTTCTACTTATGTAGTTTTCTTGTCCTCGAATCTGTTCCTCTTTCTTTCCTTTGTTCCCTTTGTTTCTTACTTTCTACCTCTAGTTCTATTTCCTTTAACTCTTGCTGTTGGTCTTCCTGGCTTTCAGATTCTAGTTCTTCTTTACTACCACTTTCTTCTTCCACCCCTTCCAACTGCTCATAAAATTCTCATGCACTGTCTAAGCTATCAATCTTAATCTTTCTCTCCTGCCAAGATATCAACATCCCCTCTGGGATTAACCATCTGAATGGTATGTTTCTTTTAATTAAATATGCACTGAGAAATCTATAATCCTTTCTCTGTTCTCTTACTTTCCTTGGGACTTGTTTTAATGTTTGTATTTCTATGCCTTTGTAGATCATTGGGTTATCTCTCGTGATTCTATATATTATATCTCTAACTTTCTTTCTAGACAATCTTATGTGGACTTCCCGTGGGAGTCTATTGCGTCTGGCATAGTTCGTGTGGATTCTATACACCTCATCTATCTCTAACAGAATCTCTTGCTTGTCCCTTTGTAAAGCCTCCGCTATCAACTCTACCATGATACCACCCAGATCTTCTTCCTTCTCTTCCACCACATTTTGAAATCTCAAATAAAATGCAGCTCAGTCCATTTCCAAATGGATAATCGATTCTTCCATTTTTTTGTTAGTTACCATCAATTTTTTATCTACCATGTCAACTCTTTCCCCTATGTTATCCAATCCTACTTCTACTTTCTGTATTCTTTTTTCATTTTTCTCCATAGTTTGTTTTCCCTCATAAACTGAGCTCCCTCCGACACCAACTAACTGACAAGTAAATCTTTTTAAATTTTTTCTATTGCTTTAAATGTATTTTAGGATATTTTTAGACTCACTCATTGACACAGTCCATTAAGTATATCTTGCTTCCGCATCTTCTGTGGCTTGTCACGGCCTCAAATCCGCCATCAGTAGATAGCAGATATTTCCACGCTGGATTTAGGGGGTTTCCTTTCATCGTAGCAGATGCTTGCCTCTCACCTCGCTACTCCCCAGGCTTCGCCCCTTTCGCGCGTAGCCCTCCAGGCTCACTGCGCCCCCAAAGGGTCTCCAAATGTGGAAAGATCAGAGTTGGAGGACGGAGCTTGTCCTCTTTCCCTTGCACCGCCTTGACATCGCCACCGGAAGTCTAGACTGGGCTTTTATTATCTCACTTTTCGAAATTTCCCAAGCTTCTTGAGTTGTTTTCCCCTTGAGGATTCTCATCCATGGAATCCATCCCAAGCCCTCTCTAAGTTTATTGAAATTAGCTCTCTTGAAGGCCAACACTCTAGTTTGACTGTGTTCTATTGCTTGTGCTTCCATAATGTTGAATTCCAATATTGCATGATCACTTCCTTCCAAGGTTCCTGTGGCTTCAACACCTTCTATCCTTTCATCTCTGTTAGTGAGAATTAGATCCAAAATGGCTAATCCCCTAGTTCCCTTCTTTACTTTTTGGGAGACAAAGTTGTCTGCTAGGTTTGTCAGGAATCTGTTTGATCTTCCACTTGGTGCAGAGTTTGTCTCCCAGTTGATGTCAGGGTAGTTAAAGTCCCCCATTGGTACTACCCTTGCTTGCCTTTGCCACAGTCTTTCTATTTCTATTTGTAGGTATTTGTATTTTGTTATCTTCTCCAGTTCTTTCTCGTCTATTCTGCTGTCTCCAGGCACTGCCAAGTCCACTATCCAGACTTTTTTGTCTTTCTTATCGACAATTGTTAAGTCCAGGGTGTTATGTTGCAGGTGCTTGTCTGTTTGAATTCTGAAGTCCCAGAGCAGTTTAATTTTATCATTTTCTAAGACATTCTCTATTTTATGATCCCTCCAGTTCTTGCTTACAGGCAAATGATATTTCTTGCAGATCTTCCAATGCACCATTGTTGCTACTTTGTCATGCCCCCGCTTGTAGTCAGTCTGTGTGATCTTCTTGCAGCAGCTTACCAGGTCGTCCATTGTTTCTTCAGTTTCTTTGCATAGGCAGCACTTACTGTCTGTTGCTGTCTTCTCAATTTTGACTTTGTATGCATTTGTCCTTAAGGCTTGGTCTTGTGCAGCCAGAATTAGTCCCTCGGTCTCTTTCTTCAATTTTCCTGCTCTTAGCCATTGCCAGGTCTTCTTATTATCTGCTTTCCTAGTTATTTTTTTTAATGTACTGGCCATGTAGTGCTTTGTCTTCCCATGCCTCTATTCTGTTCTTCATTTGGTCTTTGTTGTAGGCCAGTTTGGTCTCTCCAGTAGTCAGTAAGCCTTCCTGATATACTAATTTCAGTGCATCTTCATCATTGTCCTTCAGATATTCTTCCAAAGCCATTTTTTCTTTTTCTTTCTTTCTTTTTTTTAAAAGATATTTTATTGATTTTATACAGGTAAGGAAGGGAGGGGTCGGTATAGGTAGTTGGATTTAGGATGGGGTTCAAGGATAAGATTGGGGTGGGGATAGGTACAAAATGGGATTACCCCAATAACATTCCAAGCTTTAGCAAACAAACTATTGTCCGGATACAGGTGTTCAGTGGGAATAGTTAATATAGTAATAAGTAGTTATAGTCAAAAAAAATAACAATAATTATAAACCATGTCAATTAATCAATAAACATCAAGCATCTTAATATCTTTCACAGTCATTTCTCACCAACTCATTTTGCTAACTATTGATAAAAGTTTTCCCATGTCTTAAAATAAACTGAGTCTTCTTTCTCCTTAATCTCTAAGGTTAATCTGTCCATTTCTGCACATTCTAGAATTTTCCTAATTATAATCTCATCAGATGGTACATTTTCATTTTTCCAGTATTGAATAAATGCTATTCTCGCAGCTGTCAATATATGTAATATTAAATACTCATTCTTTTTCCCGTAATTAGTTCCTAGTATTCCTAGCAGAAACAGTTCTGGCTTAAATTCTATCTGTATTTTAGTCATCTTTTCTAGCCATCTATGAATCTTAGACCAGAATTTCTTTGTGCTAGGACATATCCACCAGATATGGTAATAAGTGCCTGGCTTTTGTTTATATTTCCAACAGTTATTCAAAACATTTTTATACATTTTCACTAGCATTACTGGTGTCATGTGCCATCTATAGAACATTTTATATAATTTTTCTTTATATGAAGCTGCTTTAGTCAGTTTAATATATCTATCCCATAGCTTTTGCCAAGCTTCTAAGTCTATAGAATATCCAAAGTTTTTTGCCCAAACTATCATTGTCTCTTTTACTTGTTCTTCTTCCATCTTCCAACTTAGCAGAAATCTATAAAGTTTCTTAATTAAATTTTCATCTGTTTTCAAAAGTATTTGGTCAAATTCTATCTGTTCATTATAAAATCCTATTGTCTTTAAATCTTTCTTGTATCTTGTTTGTATTTGTAGGTATGGCCACCATGCTAAATTAATGCCTTGTTGTTGAAAATCTTGCCTGTCTTTAAGTTTTCCATCCTTGTCCAAAATGTCTTTATAGGTAACAAGTTTATCAGGGTTAATTAAATTTGGATATGCAAAGGCTTCCATTGTTGAGAGCCAAACTGGTATTTTAATATAAAGTTTTTGTTTTATTCTTTCCCATTCTGAAAGCAGTGCATTCCTTATAGCGTGGTTTTGAAAATATCTATGTATTTGGTGTTCTGGACCAACCAGTAGCTAAGAACTGTATGTTAGGATGTTTAGCATTTATAGGGTTAAACGCTGTTTCCTTAAGAAATGGCTTATGGGTAATGTAGTTTCAGCAGTCAGTTTATCTAGTCAGTGGGAGGAGTTCAAAGGTTTATGACTGTACTTCCTGGCTCTGTGCCATTGTTTGATTCTCTTCACTTTGGGATCCAGCCTCATGGCTCGGACACAGCAATTGTTCAACATGTGATTTATATACAGGACAGGAGGACATCACTGTCTTTCAACCTAATGATATGGATCCAACGCGCCACCTTCTCGCACAACCACGAAAGAGAATCTCGATCACCAAATGTGCCAACTGGCCAGGGAACTGGCAACGCATCATCTGAACAATGAGAACCCCCCCAACAAATAAGCATGCAAGAAGTCAGGCCTCCTCAGCTCAACATAGAGGCAGAGGAATTCAAGCCGAGACCACAAAGTCCTTCATCCGTGCCACTGGAAATTAACCCCAACAAGAAGTATTCTGAAGAAAAATGCCAGCCGTCTGTACCATGTTTCCCTGCTCTTGGGAATAATTTCTTTGAGGTTCAACAAGAAGCCACTGAGCATGCTTCAGATGACCTCAACACCGTACCAACCCAACCTGATGGCAAACCCTGCATAGCACCATTGGATCCTCCAACATCCTGGAGAAGAAGGTTAGATTTAAGAAAGTATAAGGTCTGCTGCGAATGCTGTGAGTCTATGGAACACACAGCCAAAGCTTGTACAGCTATGGGGAAGTGTCATCACAAGAGTGACAAGCACCCAAGAGCCCTGCATCCAGACTCTGATCAGTTACAAAATGCAGTTTCTACTCCACTTTCTGCCAAGGAGCCCCAGCACGGCTCCAAAGAGCACCCAGAGGCACCCGCCAAGGTCAACTGCACATTAGTGTGTACTGACCCACCATTCCCTAGTGGACCCCCAAGCAAAGAAACGTCTTTCACAATGTGCTCTGTACCACAGAGCATGGCGGGGAGGAAAGTCACTGGACTCCGCATCCAGCCAGTAGATGGGAGTTCATGGTCCCTAAATCCTGGATTGGTCATCCCAGGAATGTTCTTTATCGACCAGCTCCCCCCAATTGCCTTACGGTTCCTAAATCCTGAAGCCGAACTCTTGGCTCCATTGAGAGTAGACGCCCCTGTCACCTTTGCCTACCACGGCATGGTCAGAGGCCCAACAAGTCCTCCAACTGCCATTAAGATGGAACCTGAATGGGTTATCCCAGGAACGGTCTGTGTTGACCAACTGCAAACTCCAACCCAGGAGAATAACTCAACAATCCCAGGAACGGTCTGTGTTGACCAACTGCAAACTCCAACCCAGGAGAATAACTCAACAACCTCCATTCCTAGTAATGGAAGAGCACCTCACTTAAAACCACGCCAAGAACACTCCACGCTTGTGACAACCAAACCCGTTTTGGAAGCAACAGTGTTCCAGACTAGTAAAAGTCACAATGACTTAGCCTTGTCCATAGAGGACAAAAACTTTCTGCAGCTACGCACGTTCTCCCAGAGCACCACACATTGGGATGGAGCACGTCTGCCAGAACAGAAACGAGACTGGGAGTCGTTAAGCACACTCCTAAGTTGTCTCCAAAGCATATATGTGCATCACATGTATGTCTCCAGCTCACCCGCCACCGTACAAAAGAAAGAAATGTACGCTTTCTCAGATGTGTCAACAAAGGTGATTGCAACCATAGGATACATCACAGTCTACAGCGGGGAGAGAGTCTACAGTGGGGAGAGCTTCATTCATGTCGTTTTCGTCATTGGAAAGGTGAAAATAACAACACAACAAGACCACACCGTACCAAGGTTAGAACTCTAAGGTACCATATTGGCAGTAAAATTCACCATCCTGACAACACAAATGATAGGTCTTGAGCTACAAACCACCACCTTCTACACAAACAGCAAGGTGATGTCAAGCTACATCTGCTACCAAAGCAGACACTTCTACCTCTATGTAGGCAACAGAGTAGAAAAGAAACATCCTCAAGTCCTGAGCAATGGCAACATGTGCCAACAGAACAGAACCTTGTGGACCAAGTCAAACGATCCACCTTTGCAGCACAGTTGACAAAATTGATCTGGCTAAAAGGTCCTGAGTTCCAGACCGTCTGCTTGTCCACAGTGGACAAAGAGACGGAGAAACCACCTTCTAAATGTTTCCTACAACCAGCCCGCTTCGAACGCCCCTCCAAACGAAGACCCATCAGATTGGGCATAGTATTGATCGTCCTGATCACTTGTCTTAGCATCCAAGGAACTAACTTTGTAGGAGCCTGCAGGGACTTACAGACTATTGAAGCTATTTGTCATGAGCCAATAATTGACAAGGGCCTGAAGGCTAAAAATTACCCTTCCCACGCATCTCACATGGGAGAAACGTGAGAGCGCATGATTGGCAGACCCCGCACAATCATAGACTCCATGGTGACAAAAACACCCAGGTTGACACATGAGATTCTCACTATCTGCATGGAAGAAGAAGCAGCCATCATCAGCGCTGATCCAGTGGTTCCAGTCTCTTCTGTTCCCAAGAATCCTGTGATCTCAGCTTCCTTTATTCCAGAGTATCTCCTGGATCCTGATTCTTCTGTTCCTGAGTATCCTGTGGTTTCAGCTTCTTTGGTTCCTGAGTATCCAGTAGATCCAGCTCCTTTGGTTCCTGAGTATCCTGTGGTCCCAGCTTCTGCTGTTCCTGAGTTCCCCGTGGACCCAGCTTCCTTCATTCCGGTGAATCCTGTGGATCCAGGTGCCTTTGTTCCTAAGAATTTTTGGGTTTCAATTTTCTTGACCCAGAAATCCCTTTGGTTCCAGTTTGTCTTGCAGAATGACCTTGTCTTGCAGAATGACAAGGATGAGTACCAGAACTATTGGCCCATGAGACTTTTGCCTAGGGCCCCACCTAGTTTGCTGCACTAGTTCGCCAAGCTGAAGTCCAGATCATGAAGCCACGTGAGTCAGACCATGACTCAAAGACTCTCGTGAAAAGGCTTTACACCAGGCCAATCACTGACCTGGTCCTGCTGCAAAAGAAGACCGAACTGGAAGATTAAGCCTCAAGCCATGTATATTGTGTTTACCTCATGATTGCATTGTTTGATGTAACACCTTGTTTATCTCTGTTATAATTGTGCATGTTTTGTATTTACCTTACAGTTAAGCATGTTTACATGTCTTGATACCATGTTTGCCTATTTTAGTTAAATAGTCAGTTAGTAATGAAAATTGCATGCCTTAATGTTATGTTTTGCTTATTCTAGTTAGCCAACAGTGATTTGCATGTTGATGCTATGTTTTGCTTATTTTAGTTAGTTAGTAGTGGAAATTTATATTTCCAAGCTGGGAGTGTTCTGGACCAACCAGTAACTAAGAACTGTATGTTAGGATGTTTAGCATTTATAGGGTTAAACGCTGTTTCCTTAAGAAATGGCTTATGGGTAATGTAGTTTCAGCAGTCAGTTTATCTAGTCAGTGGGAGGAGTTCAAAGGTTTATGACTGTACTTCCTGGCTCTGTGCCATTGTTTGATTCTCTTCACTTTGGGATCCAGCCTCATGGCTCGGACACAGCAATCATTCAACATGTGATTTATATACAGGACAGGAGGACATCACTGTCTTTCAACCTAATGATATGGATCCAGATTAATATTGCGTTCCAGACATATTTCATCTTAATCGTGAGTTGTTGATTACCTCTGTGAATAAAGTATTCTTCTTTGATCTGTTCATTCGAGTAAATGCTACCTGTCTACACGGATGTAAGGCGCACACGGCCATGGAAACAGGATATTTGGCATACCACAGAAAGGCATGCCAGCCCAGTTGTAGGTCATGGCCCTCTAGGTAGGTAGAGAAGCCTTTTATTTCTCAGGATTATCCATTCTTTGATCCATAGTAAGATAGCTGCTTGATAATAAAGTCTCCAATCTGGGAGTCCAAATCCTCCACTATCTTTGGCTTCTTGTAACATTTTAGCTTTAATTCGTGCTTTTTTCTCTTGCCATATAAATCTTAGTATTGTTGCATTTAAATCATCAAAGAATATCTTTCCCAGCCATTTTTTCATCTTCAACCATCTGATGTACTTGCAGCATTCCACGCCCACCTATTTGCCTTGGTAGATAGAGTCTGCCTGTTTCACTGCGTGGATGAAGGGCATGATTCATTGTCATTATATTTCTGGTCTTCCTATCCATTGCTTTTAGTTCTGCTTGAGTCCAGTCCACTATTCCAGCTGTGTATCTAATGCCTGTATTATTATTATTATTACTATTATTATTATTATTATTATTATTATTATTATTATTATTATTATTATTATTATTATTATTATTATTATTATTATTATTATTATTATTATTATTATTATTATTATTATTGTTGTTGTTATTGTTATTGTTATTGTTATTGTTATTGTTATTGTTATTGTTGTTGTTGTTGTTGTTGTTGTTGTTGTTATTTTCCATACAATTAATTTTAAAAAAATAATTATATGCCCCAATTTTATAAATTGTATAAATTCCCAATTCTACTCTCAGGGAAACAGCTGAAGTCCTTTTACCCCCTTAAAGATACTTCTCAGACGATGTGATTGGATTTGTTCTAGTGGTGATATAAATTAAATCCCAAAGTTCAGCTCAATATAATTTCATAATGGTAATGTTGGTATTTTGTATTTAATAATTCAGTCTAAGGAAGCTGCATACCTATGATTTTTAAAAAATATTTTTACAGAGCATTCAGTTGTGACTTTTAAATGAACTCCTTTGATGTTGAGGGAGCCAAGATCCAGTCACAGAGAAAAGTTCCCCCAGGTAAGGAAAGGTGTGCACTTGCTCTGTTGCCTCCTCATCAATTAGCCCTATATGGCAATGCTGTCATTTTCCAAAGACCATAACTTTTGACTTTGACTTATCATAATCAGTAATTATTACGAGAATAGGAGCCAAGTCCTCTTAACAGCACATGCAACCCAAATGTCATATCGGCAACACCTTTGTCTTACCTTTTGGTACATATCAATCCTACTTATCATGGCTCCATTGAGCCGCAAACACACTCTCAAACAAATGAACAAAAATGGGATGGAAGGGACCATAGAGGTTTTCTAGTCCAACCCCCTGCCCATAGCAAGAGATCCTATACCAATCCAGACAAAAGGAATGTCCAGCCTCTTTTTGAAAATCTCCATTAATGGAGCACCCACAACTTCATGAGGCAAGCCGTTCCACTGATTAATAGTTCTCACTGTCAGTGCTTGTAGAAAGGGCTTTGAGCAGGGTCAACATCCTGAGCTCCATTTGAAGGCCAGTCAATTTCTTGCATAATATTTCTTTGTTTACTGTGTCAAATGCTATAAAGTCAGCAAACCATTATTTCCTCTGACTGATATTTTTATAGTTAGATGGTTCAAGACAAAAGAATTGTCAAGAGTGGATCACATCTGCCTAAAGACTGCTGGTTCTTCTACAAGGAATGCACTTTTCATCCACCTACTATAAATTCTTTTCAAGTGGAAGTTTGCATATATTTTAGTCACAATATCTGTTAGAGAAATCGTCCTATTAGGGTCCTTTTTAGTCCCTTTTTTATATATAGGAATTACAATTGCCATCTTTGACCCAAATGGGCATGGCGGATATTATTTATATGTGTAAATGTATATGTCAATGGAGGGTCCCACCAGTCGGGATATTTCTTGAATTGTTCAGCTGCTAGAAAATCCTCTCCAGAGGATGAATTT
Source organism: Azemiops feae (assembly GCA_023970755.1). Lineage (NCBI taxonomy): Eukaryota > Metazoa > Chordata > Lepidosauria > Squamata > Viperidae > Azemiops > Azemiops feae. The sequence continues at coordinate 87,192 of JALGBA010000048.1, read as the reverse complement.
GATCATGAGAATTTTAGGGCAAAAAATAGTTAATACATTGCCTAACATATTTCTAGATTTTTAATAAAATGGTTGGTTAATATTAGTGGCCCCTAAAGGTTCATAATACATATATGTTTTATCATCGGTAGGATAGGTAATCCCATAGGACAAATCTGAGATTTGTTCATGATTGAGGATATTATTATTTTGGTTAAGACCATATAAAAAATGTGAGTTTTCCATCAGTACTTCACATTCCTATTGTACAGAAGATCCTTTGATTAGACACATAGCCTCTCCTTGCCTTCACAAGTGTGCAGCAGAAGCTCTAAGCAATTGAGATGATGTCATGAAAAGATAAGTTTCTTTTGATCCTTGCTTCCTCCCGACTGTATATCCCAATCCGTATTTATAACACTTACAAATGCCATGGTGAAAAGATCATTTGCAGCACAACCAGTTCTTAAACACCCTGATCCTGAGGAACCTTTCATAATCCAAGCTGATGCTAATGATATTGCGGTGGGTACAGTCCTCCCACAAAAACACCTTAAGGGGGATCTGCAGCCCTGCACCTACACTTCACGAAAGCTTTCGGAAACAGAGAGGAGATGGGCTATTTGGGAGAAAGAGGCTTTTGCGGTGAGATGGGCGTTATTAACTTGGTGCCATTTCTTGGAAGGGAGTAAAGTGCCTTTCGAAGAATAGACTGATCATTATTATTATTAAAAATAATTTTGAATTCCATAGAGAAGACACGGTTGGATCTATCGCTTACACACCAACACCCCACTCACTTTAGAGAAAGGGAAGGATAAACACAAACCTGTGGGACTTTGTAGGTGCCTGCTAATGTTGACATCTGGATGGAGCTGTCTCTGTCAGCTCCATCAACAAGAGCCAAAAGCTTCTTGTTCCTTCCGCAGCTGTAGTTGGGAACATTGGCTTCTCCAATAGAGAGCATGTCCAGCAAGGCATCTGAAGTGCCAAGGGTGTTCTCATAGTTGTCATGGATGTTGTAGCCAAGTGTGAGATTGTACAGGAGCTGGGGATTCTCCTTCACTAGTTCAATATTGCAAATCATGCGTAGTAACTGTCCATAGTATATACTAGAGGAAAACCATGATAATGTTAATATTAGCATCATCAACAGCAACAACAACAAAAATACTTTTTCTCCATTTAATCATCTTTTTTCTCTACAAAGTAGCTGAAACATAAGCCAATATTGATCCAAAACTAGAGGCAAATGATAGTCACCCATCAGCCTTTAATATTGTTAGTGTTGAGGATGGGGATAGTCCTCAAAAAGGTTTAACAAATAAGAAACATACAATTATTTTTAGCAGTACTAATATTCATAGCCCAGAATAATTCAGTCATTAAAGAAGAGCCACCATTAAAGGAAGGAGATTTTTGATAAGTGACCCAGAGAAGCTGTTCTAAAAACAAGTCATCTTCTATTCCTTTAAAAATCAGACATTGCATATCAATCGGTTATAAAAATAGGGAAATGGTTGGGCAGAGGAAATTAGAACCATTTCAATCATTACTTTTGACGAAAGTCAGTATTCCAGTCATGGAATTGAACAGAGAGAGGAAAATAATGTGGACTTCTTTCAGGTTTCATTTGCCTCATGTTTCTACTCTCAGAAAATAAGGCAAAAGAGAGAGGCTGTGTTAATCAAAAGGATTCAAAAAATGTGTCAGATCCTGCAATACAAGAGTAAGTAAAACAAGAAGAAAAAAAGAAGAGTGTTAAAACTGCAAATAGAGGGAATGAAACTTCATTGCATGACTTACAACCGAATCTGACTAGAAGGAGCCATGTTGAAAGGTAATGTTGCAGGTGCTATTTCTGATGGAGAGATGACTATACCAATGAGAAGATCTCCTGGCCTATAATAGCTCCAGGGATTTTCTCCATCCTGGTGGTCCAAATTCAGTGGGCACTTCATTCTCAGCTTCCCAGAGAGTGGCTGGGACACCAGCAGCATCAGAAGCAGAAGCAGAAGCAGGAAGTCCATAATTCATGGAGCGTAATCAATCTCCTTCCTCTTTCTAAAAAAAGAATTAGAATTCAAAGCACTCCGACAGTGTGGAAAAGCCAATGGCTTTCCTGATTCAAACAGAGAAACCAAGATTCACCTGAAAGAGAGAGAAAATATATCCAAGAGCACAGCTTCTGTCTGTCCTGTAATGTAAGCCACAAAAAGGATAACCTGTTATATTTATCCTTTTCTGATGCAAAATCCCTTCCATGTTGCTTCAGTCTGATGTTTACATCAAAGGCAGTCACTGGAGACATAGGAGAAGAGGTCTCAGAGACAGGAATAGTGATGATTGCAGTGAGAGGGAGCTTCTGCTCTTGGGACCCTGAATTTCTTCCATGTAAGAAGGGGTAGCTGGAGAAAAGCAGATTAGAGAAAAGTCACAGATACACCCCTTGGGGCAGTGTTTTGTAGTGGTCCTAGTCCTTCCTGTTAGGACATGTCCAGAAAGTCTTGCTGGATGGAGATACTTCAACAGCCAGGAAAGTGACTTCTGCTGTCCTTCAATGGGGTCTCTTGCCTCCAGAGGTTGCTAGGGAAGGTCACCCAGAGTTATGGAGTTTGGTGCCATTCTAGGTTGGTGACACTTAAATCTAGTGCTGCCTGTGCTTTATCTCCATGGAAGCACTCAGTATCCTTGAACCCAGCCTAATGTTAATAGTTTGGAATTTTCTTTTCAATGAGATCTCCATGTATCCATCCAAATGTGGAGCTGATTTTATAATTCCTTGTAACTGAAGTGAAATTTCATTTGCCATCTGTTGAAATCAGGCATGCCCTGCCTTGTGGAAGAGCCTCCCTGGAGATCCAGATGGCCCCAATTACTTAAAAATTAGGCTAGGCCTGTTCCTATTGTTGATGTTGATGTGTCTTCTGTGATTGATTGGTTAATCAAATTTATATGCCCAGACCTCTCACAGAAAGTGGTTCTGGGCAGTGTACCAGAATCCAGTAAAATAATAAATACATCTGAAGGCAGCTCTGGCTGAGCTTTAACTGCCTCCTGTCAGAATGGTTCTGAAGAATGGAGGGTATGAGATGGAAGAATGAGAGGATTGTGAAGACAATTTCCTCAGGGGTGTTCTCCCTTTCTTGAGTCAGTTTCCTGAGCCTGGAATTTCCCACTCAGCATAGAAGACACAGAAGCTCATTTTATCATGCTCAAAAGAGTTCCTACCTCTTGTAAATGGCCTGAGAGTGAACGGGTTGCCAGATTTGGCATGTTTAATCGGAAAGGCCTTGAGAGCTTATAGTAGTTCTTCCAGCAAGAGAAGGAGTGGAGTACTGTCATGTCAATGAGATAACCCTATATAGATATGATGCCTTCCTATAGGCAGACTTTTAGGAGCCACACCTATGACAAACAAAAGGGGTTCATGAATGGTGGCCAAGATTGGAAGACCTAGGCAGGAAATGGTTGAGGCCAGAGGAAAGAAGCAATGAAAAAGTGACAGAGGAGGTAATTTTGGAACAGATACTCCAGATCTGTATTCTACAGATACTCCCTACCAAAGTGAGGTTTTGAGTGCAAGAACCTAGAATCAGGTCAATTGAATTTCCTGAGAACTACATGGCAGAAAAAAGTCAGAGGATGTTTGGAAGGGAAGATGCAGAAAGGGAGTGGAGAATAAGAAGAACTGTTCCAGAAAGTAAGAACTTTAAGAAGCTAGAAGAGAAAATTCAAAGGAATAAAGAAGACTTTAGCTCCTGACCAAACTAAAGAAAAACAATGGGAGATCAGAGGGACCCATAGTTGGTGCAACTGTGGGAAAAGTGGCCATTTGTTGAAAAACTGTAAAAGAGAAAAAAAGGAATGGCAAATTCCAGGCTAAGTGGCAGGGTCTTTACATATTACAGAGAACTGGGTAAGCAAATGGAAAAACTGATTTGGGAGGCAAGAAAAAAAAGGAAATCTACCATTTCAGCCTCCAGAGAAAATGATGCCATAGAGCTGAACCCGGGATGACTTTGCTGACACTAAAGGAAAGGCATCCAGAATCATTGGATGAAGCTTGAGAATCGATACTGCGACCATCCCATGGAAAAAATATATATGAATTTGGACCTAGGGGATAGTCAAAAGAAAGAGAAAGGAAAAATGGAACTGTGGGAAAAGTGGTCATTGGTCCAAAGATTGTAGAAGCCAGAGAAAAAAGGGGAATGGCTGCAGTAATGCAAGGTTCTCTTGGAAAAACAATATGATCTTAAGAAAAGTTAATGGGGCCATTTTGAGAGGCTTAGTAGATACTGGGAACATTGGTGCAGCCTCATTTAGTAAACAAGGCAGCTTTACATCTTTTACAAATGTCTTTGGGCGGACTGAGATGGTTACATTAGTCAAAGTCAAATTACAGGCACAGGGAAAGGAACAAGTAATAGCGGTAGAAGTTATATGTAACTTACTATGTAGCCTAGTAATTGGAATATATTTTACACTTTGGACTCAGAGAAAAGGACTCCAGAAGGTGACCAAAATAATGGGAGTAACTACAAGGGCCCAGTCTAAGGCAAAAAAACAAGAATGGAGCAGCAACAGGAAGGGAGGGAACCTGGGATTCTTCCTAGCATTACTGATTTAATAGGAGAAGTAAGATGTCCTAGAAAAGCTTTATGTAAAAGAATCCATGACAAAGTGAAATGGAGAGGAAAAACATTCAAATATTAGCTATGGAATATTTGGAACAGTTTGATTGAAAATACACAAGGGACAAAGAGCTCAGTTTTCTTCCATGTAGCTTCAGGATAGAAATAGATTCAAATACAATCAGTTACAACTGTAACGTGGACAGTCAATGTTTAAAATAAAAATACATTAACATTATTATTAGGTCCCTTCCAAGGTCCCTCCCAACTTATTTATTTATTATTATTATTATTATTATTATTATTATTATTATTATTATTATTATTATTATTATTATTATTATTATTATTATTATTATTATTATTATTATTATTATTATTATTATTATTATTATTATTATTATTATTATTTTTATTCATTAAACATGAACCTCAGTCAACTGAACATTCAAATTGGCTGGTGCTGATGGTTGACATGGGTTGTTACCAGCATCCTAGGTGTCAACCAGGTACCTTCTTAAAATATAAGATGTTCCGAGTAGTGCAGTTTTTTGTAACATTGCTGGAGTTATTGCAGGAAGCTGCAGTTTCTTGATGTATTTTGCAAAGTTTTTGGATATAGTTTCCAGTGCCCCAATGACAATGGGTACCATTGTTATTGTTGTTGTTGTTGTTGTTATTATTATTATTATTACTACTACTACTACTATTATTATTACTATTATTATATACTCCAGATTTCTGCTTATACAAGCACTCCTAGCGGTTAATGGTTTAAGAATGCATCAGCTCTATGCACTCTGCCTAAGAAGGATTTTTCTGGTAGTAACTTAAGAAACTTACTACAATCAATATATGAAAAAACAATGGCAACAATTTGCCTTAATGATCTTAAATTGGAAATCAACATAGAACGAAGTGTACAACAAGATGATACAATATCACCTATCCTTTTCTCAGCCTGCCTTGAAGAAGTATTTCACAAACTAGACTGAGCAAAAGATGGAATAAAAAAATCAACGGCACCTATTTAAATCACTTAATATGTGCAGATGATGTTCTCTTCTCACAAGACCCAGAAGAGCTACAAAGATATATACAAGAGCTGCACAAAGCAGGAGAACCATTTGGCTTAAAAATAAACCTGCAAAAGAGCCAGGTTATGTTTAATAAATTCACCAAAGTAAGAACACTTTTTATATCTGGAAAATAATTAGACGTAGTAGACCATTACATATACCTTGGCCAATAGATCTCAATGGAAGGTGATACAATAAAGGAAATTGAATGGCATGTTAAATATGGTTGGCAGGCCTTTGGCAAGCTAAGTATAATTTTCAAGAACAGCCTCCCTCTATGCCTGAAAAGTTTTCAGTCAGTGTGTGCTACCTGCTCTAACATGTGCTGGTGAAACATGGACAGTAACCTCACAATCGATACAAAAGCTAGGAGGGGCACAAAGAGCCATGGAAAGGTACATCCTCGGCATTACAAGACAAGACAGAAAGACCTGCACATGGATTAGAGAACAAATGAAAGTATACGATATATCAACAGAGTAAAAGAATTGAAATGGAAATGGACTGGTCACATAGCAAGAAGAACCGATGGCAGGTGGACCAAGGCAGTCATAGAATGGATCCCACTTGATAAAAAGCATCCACAAAAGAGACCCGAAACAAGCTGGATCAATGACATCAGCAAGTATTGCAAGCCCAATTGGCAAAAGAAAGCTCAGGTTGGAAACATGCGGAAGGGACCTTCATCCTGCTGTGGACAGACAATAGCTAAAATGATGATGATGAACTTAAGAAACGAGGATAAGAGGATACTTTTTGTGTCAACTTTATACTTTGCTAGTAGAAAACACTAAGAGACTCTCAGCCAAGACAAATCAATTACTATTTTTTTTTATTTATATTTGGGGAAAAAAGATATATAGATATAAAGCAATATACAGTAAAAGCACTAAAAATGCTTAAAGTTAAAAATGTAGAAATTAAAATTAAAAAAAGGTGGGAAAACAGAAAAAAGAATTATGTATATTATTAATAGTCCCTGGTATACTAATAAATGCCATGTAGTATAATCAATAAAAAATATTACTGTAAAAATCCTTTGTGGAGTCAAATGCTCAGTAAATACAATTTTTTTGGTAAGCCACTTTTTATCTCCAATCTGTTGAGATCATTCTAACATTTTTAGGAATAAGGTGTTTCTTAGTCCATGCTTAGAGTATCTCCAAGATGCCAACTTTGAAAATATTTTTGAGCTTTCAATAGAGATATGTCATGGGCTCCACTTTTGCAATGGATCCCATCAAATAAGAGAGCATCTCAGGTGCCTTTAAGGCAGCCAAATAGTTTGGTCCACAATGATCCATTAAAATGTACAGACGTTGCAGATACAGTCATTATTGTGAAGACAAAATCCAATCTCAAGTCATGAGAAATCCGTAGGATAGTCATTACTTAATACTTGATGGAAAGTCAGAATCACAGCCTCCAGCCAAAGACTGAACATCAACCATTCTTTTTTTTATGATATTTTATTAATTTTCCAATTTTACATGTGAGTATTTAAAAAGCAACATGGTGACTGAGTTAATCAATAATTCAATAACAAAATATTTAGTGCAAATCTCAGGTTACAACATCAAATATTTCTTCTTTTCCCCTTAACATTTACTATCTCATATTCAAACTAGTACATTTCTAATTATATCAATTCAATAAAGACATCATTATTACATTTATCAATAAATTTTTGGCTTATACATATCTTAATTACATTCAATCTTCATAAACAATCCATATCCTGTTATTAATTTTTACATAATTTTTAATTTCTCATCAATATTCCAATTTAACCTTTGATATCCATAATTTCCAGACCTTGGGTAACCAAGATTTCCCTTATCTCACTTCATAACAAACTTTAATGCCCCAAATACACATTTTATCTATTTAAATATAATCTTGTTCTATTTCCTAAAAGTTATCTATTTCCCACCATATTAAGTCATCTACTTAATAATACAATATCCCCTTTAATAAATCAAAACCATTATATATGTTGCCTGGGTTAATCAATAAGTCAAACATATTCATGATAATTAATTTTCTTTTCCCTTTTAGATCTAATTTTTCAATATTAGACACATCAGATCCAAGGACAAAACTGATATCAATGAATGGATAATGAGAAAATTTCACTGATCACAGGCAACCTATTCTTCATAGAAGGGTCCACATGGAGGAGAAACTGCCAATACCTGGTATGTGGAAAGAGTTTCAGGCTGAACTGTTCCCTTCTAACAAAATTCACCCAGGAGAGAAACCCTATAAATGCATGGAGTGTGGAAAGAATTTCGAGATGAGTTGCTTCTAAAATAACTTCTGTGGGGAAATTTTCCGTGTAACCATATGAAATGTGGAAATTTCGGATTCCAGTTCTTTTTTTTTTTATATAAACAAATTTTATTGGTATTTTTTTATTTTACATCAAAGTGCTTTAAGAATCCACGTGGAGATAGGGTGGTCAATCATCCAAAAAGAAAAACCAATATAATCAAACATAAATAATTCAATAATTCCTTAAAAGTTCCTTCTCTATTCCCTCAAGCTATAACCTAGTATTAATACATTTCTAAATAAAATTCAATCATTGTAAAAAAAAGTATCAATAGTAATTCACTTATATCCATCAAAATCTTGTTTTAGGTTTAACTATTTTACCATTACCATTTTCCACTTTAGCCTAAAATAAACACATAGGTTACATTTCGGGTCTCCCAATTTCCCATAAGACAATAATTATTTCTAAAATATACATATTATATCAACTATTATACTTTAATACTTCCCAACTATATTCTATTTCCTATACTCTATCAAGTATATATTTTATAAACCAATCCCTATCTCTAAAAATTCCTCAATTGCTTTAACATAATCAAATTAATATCTTTCTAATTAGCATTCAATCATTATAAAAGAAAAAATGTCAGTAATATTTCACCAATATCAATCCAACTCATTTTTAAATTTAACTGATTTCCAATTTGGCCTTGAATAAACAATAAGCTACATTTCAAATCTCTCAATTTCCCTCATAAAACCATAATTATTTCTAAAATATACATATTATTACCATTATATTTTCCTACTTCCTGACTATATTCCATTTCTTATTTTACTCTAAAATTTAAATCCCATCTATTCCCAACAACAAAAAAAGAAAAATATTTTCTTACTTCTTTTCATATCTATATTCTATTTCTTATTCTATTCTTCTTTTTTTTAATTTATTTTTTTATAACAAGTTTTATTGATTTTTTTTGTTTTACAACCAAGTGCTTGGAACTCATCGTGGAGATAGGGCACTCCATACAACAAAGTAAAAAGTATAATCATACATAGACAATTTGAATTACTTCTTTAAATTTTCCCTCTCTAAGCAAAGAAAGAAAAAACAAATAGAAAAAAAAACCACACACACACAATATCAATAAAATTTTCCACCCGTTTTCAGGCTTAACTAACTCACAATTAACATATTCCAATTTGGCCTTATATAGTATAGATTATTTTTAAGATATAGATATTATTCCAGTTATTCAATTTATACTTCTCTGTTTTAAAACCATTTTAGATTCAAGCCTAAAATAATAAAACAATAATTGTTTCTAAAATAGACTTATAATATGCCTATTATCTATATATATATATATTAATGTCTCTATATTCTATTTCCTGTACTCTATCAAATATTTTTATAAATCATAGTTAAATATTTCACCAATCTCTATCCAACTCCTAATTTTAGATTTTCCAATTTTCCATCTTGCCATTCGGACCATAATCAAATCAATAATTTACATCAATATTAACTCAGATCAAAGTCTTGAACCTTAGGAATCTCAAACATATTAGTTCAGTCAAAGTCTCTAAAAGCCATTTTTACCCATCCAATAAAATTTTAGCTCTAACTTTTAAACCTAATTCTAGCTTTCTTTTTGTGCCAAGCAGGTTTTCACAATAGGGCTTCTAATTCCTTCCATAGTATTTGACCATACACATTTTTCCACAATTGAATCCAGTCATAGTCTTTTTCTCTTTTCTCCAATGTTGTCCGCACTATGTAATCAGTCTTAATCAATATGGTGATTGTTCGTTGTTTGTTCATGTTGTCAGCATTTTTAACGTCTCGTATCTGAAAGTCTGTTCCTGTTGCTTTTAAAATTATAGATGTTTTAGTTGAACTCTGCCTTTGGTCATCCAAAGTCTCTGTCATTTGTGTATAAGATGTAGTATCTTCCTCTTCAATAGATTGTAAGTGTGTTTCCTCCATATCGTTAAGTTGTAGACCTAGTTGTGTATCATATCCAATAAGTTGAATTTCAGTTTTTAACTCTGGGATTTCCCTTTTCCAAAGCATTCTAAAATGTTCTTTTAATTCCTCCTTCGTTTCCAAGATTTTTTCTAATATAAATCCATAGTTAAGCTGTGAGTGGGATTCCATTCTTCGTTTTTTTAGTAAAATTTCAACTTAAAAGCTGAGTTGCAATTTTATAAAATATAAAATCCAAACAAAAATAGGAAAAAGCAAGTACAAAAATAAAAGCAGCAAAAGTCCCAATCAATATTATGAATATCTAATTTATAATCCAAATAAATAATAGCAACTGGTGTCTCAATTATTATATTGTAATCCTAGAGCGAACAAATCCATTTTTCAGGAGAGTATACTTTGTATTATAAAATCAAAAACAGCAGGCTGAAACTTAAACAAGTTCCAAAAGAAATGCAAGCGTCTGGGCGTCATGCTAAATGCAGGGAGTAGAATTTCAAAATGGTTAGAATGTTGCAATGGCGCTTTCTGGGCTTCATGCCAAATTCCAAATTAGATTGTAGCCGTGCAATCCACATAAATTTGCCCAGGAGCCGTAGCGTTTTTGTTTTTTGTTTTTAAAGTAGATAGCACTGTTCAGAAGGGGGGGAAGAAGAAGAACACTCCACCCCCCTCCCTAAAGGTTTCCACTTAAGCTGAAAACAAGCAGGCAGAGAAAGAGAGTCACAGTAAGAATTTTTTTCTTCTCTTTTTTCTTCAGGGTCCCCCGAATTCCAGCCGCTCAAATAAACAATAAACATTAGTTATTTTTTTTTTCCACAGCTCTTTCCCCAAGTATTCAAACGCTGCTTTCTCAAGGGGGGGAAGTAATTTCTAAGAGCTTTTCACAGGGAAATGAGTAAAGTATCAAGAGGGAAGGAAAGGTCTCACCCGGATCTTCCACGGTGGTTCTTTTTGCTTAGATGTTCCTGTGACTTTCGGCCAGAGCAGCTGAGTGATCGGCCATGTTACTGGCCGATCTTTTCCCCGTCGGCCCAAAGGTGATTGCTCGGATCGCAGAGGGAGTTGCCGCTCCCTCTGCAATCAGCGAGTGCCCTCCTCTACGGTGGTCGCCTCTCCTGGGTGACTTTCGACCCTGTCCAGGGTCTACCGGCGGGGGGAAACCGGTTGGCAAAGAGAGCATACTCTTTGCCTGACCGCAGGCACTGCTACAGGAACTGGAAGCCTTATTCTATTCTTCTTGTTTACCAATTCCATATTACCATTCCAGACCATAATCAAATCAATAATTTTCATCTCAGTAGTATTATCTCAAACCAAAATCTTAAGCCTTTTTAACCCTTCAAATAGATTTTTAATTCTCATTTTTAAATCTAATTCTAGCTTTCTTTTTGTGCCAAACAGGCTTCCATAAGAGAGCCTTTAAATCATCAAATCTCCATATTTGATCATGTATAGTCCTGAACAATTCAGTCTGATCATGTTTCTTTTCTCTTTTTTCCAATATTGTAAAAGCTGCATAGTTCTTTTTGTTCAATGTAATAATTACTCATTGATTATCCATATTATCACAATTCTCAAAGTCTCATATTTGCAAATCAGGTCCCGTTGCTGTTGACTTTGTAAGTATTTCAGTGGAAATCCAACTTTGGTCATCCAAGTTCTCAGTAATATTTTCTTCTAAATTGCTTTGTTTTTCATTTAGTATGTGAGTCGTAGGGTAGTCAATTAAAGTCTGGAGGTCATTTTGAAGTTTTATAATGAAGGCATCTAGTCTAGCATTCACTCGCTCATGAAATTCATAAATTCTTCCCGACATACGTTTCCAAATCAGTTGTAAATGGGAATCTTCCATCTCTTTAAATTGTATAAGTTGCTTGTCAGTCTCTTTAAAGTTGGTATTCTTCCTCTAGTATTCCTTGTGCTGAAAATTAGTAGTTAATTCTGGAACATCATCTTTAAAGTTTTTTCTAAAATAAATCCAAAGCTAAACTGTAGGTAAACCTTGTATTTGTACTCCAAAAAAAAAAAGAGCCATCCATATATCTGAGAAAGCACTTTAAAGCCAAGTTAGAATAATAGAAACGAAAGCAGAGGGGGAAAAAAAAGTATCTTCTTGTGGTCAGATAGGAATGTCTGGGCATAGAGCCAAGTCTGGGCATCGAGCCAAAAGACTGAATCTACACCCAGTGGACCAAGCGCAAAACAGTGAAAGTTCTCAAGCAGATACTTTGTTGCTAATTTGAAACAGCACAGGAAAAATAAAACCAACATGAGAGAGAAAAGGTTTTGAACTGAATAATATAATTAAAATGATTTTCCTAAGCGTAGGAATAAATTCAAATAAAATAGCGTAAGACACCTTATGTACAGAAGGGGGGGAGGAATAAAAAAACACTCCACCCCCCTCCCTAAAGGTTTCAAGCTAAAACAAGTAGGCAGAAAGACGCAGAATTTTTTCAGGATCCCCGAAGTCCAGCAATTCACGTAGTCAATAGAAGTTAATTATTTTTCCAAGCTCTTTTCCCCAAATATCCGAACACTGCTCTCTTAAAGTAGGGAAATAATTCCAAAAGCTTTTCACAGGAAGGTAGTTAGGGTACAGAGAGGGAAGGAAAGGTCTCACCCGGATCATCCATGGTGGTTCTTTATGCTTAGCTGTTCTTGTGGCTTGCGGCTGGAGCAGCTAGGTGATCGGCCATGTTAATGGCTGATCTTTTCCCCGTCGGCCCAGAGGAGCTGTCTCGGATCTCGGAAGGAGCTGCCGCTCCCTCCGCAATCAACGAGTGTCCTCCCCAGCAGTAGTCGCCCCTCCAAGGCAACTTTCGACCGTGTCCAGGGTCTACCAGCAGGGGGAAACCGATAGGCAAAGGGAACAGACCCTTCGCACGACCGCAGGCGCTGCAACCAGAACCGGAAGCCAGGATTCCAGTTCTAAGGCAATGATTGATGGGCAAAAATATGATGGTAGCAGATGGCTAGGGTGAAAATAGAGCTGGGAGAATTGAGGGAGAGAGAAGAAAGGGAAGACAAGGGATACGGGAGAAGGCAAGGAGTGGGGTAGGGAGGAGAAGCTGATCCTTTAAAGATCAAGCCAGCCGTATAGGGTCCATAAGAGTCAACTTGCCAGAAAGCCAATAATGGAAAACAAGGTGGAAAGACTTTGGGGGTCTTTTGAGAGACTTTGGAATCCTAAATGAAGGGGTGAACCTGGGAAAGATGGAAACTGAGTTGTTTCGCTATAGCTAGAATTATCTTAGGGTTTGGGCCTTTTTTATCCTTTTTAACTGTGTTCTCTTTATGAACCTACTAACGGCTGATGTGGTCCCCATCTTCAAGAAAGGGGAAAAAATGGACCCATGAAACTACAGACCAATCAGTTTAACACCAATACCTGGGAAGATCCTAGAAAAGATAATCAAAAAACAGATCTGTGAACAACTAGAAGGAAACAAAGTCATAACTAGTAGCCAGCATGGGTTTGTTAAAAACAGATCATGCCAAACCAATCTTGTCTCATTCTTCGATAAACTGACTAAACTAGTAGGCCAGCGAAATACTGTGGATGTAGTATACTTAGATTTCAGTAAAGCATTTGACAAAGTAGACCACAACCTATTCCTTGGTAAGCTAGGAAAAGGTGGAATAGACAACATCATCACCAGATGGATCTGTAGCTAGACAACATCATCACCAGATGGATCTGTAGCTGGCTGGCAAACCGTACTCAACAAGTAGTCCTCAATGGCACTACATCCACATGGAGAGAAGCAGTGGGGTACCACAAGGTTCCATCTTAGGCCCAGTACACTTCAATATCTTCACAGATGAGGGAATTGAAGGGGAACTCATCAAATTTGCAGATGACACCAAACTGACAGGAGTAGCCAACACCGCAGAAGACAAACTCAGGATCCAAAAAGATCTTGACAGATTTCAACAATGGGCCCTATCCAACAACATGAGTTTCAATATGGAGAAAAGCAAAGTCTTATATTTAGGCAGGAAAAACCAAAGGTACAAATTCAGATTGGGAGAGACCTGGCTTAAAAACATTAACTGTGAGAGGGACTTTGGAGTCCTAGTGGACGATCACTTGACTATGAGCCAGCAATGTGTAGCAGCAACCAAAAAAGCTAATACAATCTTGGGTTGTATAAACAGAGGCATAGAATCCAGATCATGCAAGTATTAGTGTGTTGTTGTTAGTTGTGAAGTCGTGTCCGACCCATCGCAACCCCATGGACAACGTTCCTCCAGGCCTTCCTGTCCTCTACCAAATTCTGGAGTCCATTTAAGCACACGCCTACTGCTTCAGTGACTCCATCCAGCCACCTCATTCTCTGTCATCCCCTTCTTCTATTGCCCTCAATCTTTCCCAGCATTAGGCTCTTCTCCAGTGAGTCCTTCCTTCTCATTAGGTGGCCAAAGTACTTGAGTTTCAACTTCAGGGTCTGGCCTTCTAAAGAGCAGTCAGGGTTGATCTCCTCTAGGACTGACCGGTTTGATTGCCTTGCAGTCCAGGGGACTCGCAGGAGTCTTCTCCAGCACCATAGTTCAAAGGCCTCAATTCTTTTGCGCTCAGCCTTTCTTATGGTCCAACTTTCACAGCCATACATTGCAACTGGGAAAACCATGGCCTTGACTATACGTACTTTTGTTGGCAGGGTGATATCTCTGCTTTTTAGTATGCTATCTAGATTTGCCATAGCTTTCCTCCCCAGGAGCAAGCATCTTTTAATTTCTTGGCAGCAGTCCCCATCTGTGATGATCTTGGAGCCCAGGAAGATAAAATCTGTCACTACCTCCATTGAGCCCCAAAGCCGAAAGTATTAGTACCACTTTATAAAACCCTAGTAAGACCACACTGGGAATACTGCAGCCAATGTTGGTCACCATATCAAAAGATGTTGAGGGTTTGAAAAAAATTCAGAGAAGAGCAACGAAGATGATCAAAGGCCTGGAGACTAAAACATACAAAGAATGGCTATAGGACTTGGGTTTGGCTAGTCTAAAGAAAAGAAGAAATAGGGGAGACATGATAGCAGTGTTCCAGTATCTGAGGGGCTGCCACAAGGAAGAGGGTGATGCAGTTAGAGACCAGTCATAGCAGGATGCAAAGATGTCTGATTGCCTTCGCAGTGTTTATTGCTTTTATACAGTTTTTACAAGCAGCAAAGGTAAAAGGGAGCAACAGCATTTTATTGGTTAATTCCCCCCGCCAATCCTTAAGAACATCCTGTTGTTGTAAACTAGGTGAGATCATGTACCAGCCAGGGGTAGTTTTCTGCCTTATCCTGGCGATATGAACTGGGTGAGATCATGTGGGAATTTGAGGCACATTTGAGGTAGGCAGTTTGCTGCACACAACCTCTACATGACTTCTATCTCTACATATCACTCTTTTTTGTTTGTTAGACAATGCATCGTCATAAGAGGGGTGAGTGAAAGGGTCATAATCAGGAGAGGAAAATCCTTGCAATTGCTTATGCAGGGCATAAACCTGACCCTGAGGCAATGTAGGAGGGGGTTTGGGGCAAAAAGCTGTGATACATATGTTGCAAAAGGAAGGAAGACACTGAACAAAGCAGCACCCACCAATCAAAATAACACAAATAATGATTAAAGAACGTATGACATTTCCCAATAAGCCTGTGGGCAACCAAGCCCAAAGGCTTTCCCACCAAGATCTTAAAGTATCAATTTTCAAATCAGAGGCCAAATTGTGTAAAATATTGAGCTGGTGCTGGATGGTTCGTCACTCATCCAAGATGTTGAAACAACACATTCCTTCAAAACTTTCACAACCCAAATGCTGAGGCAGAAGCAAATAATCAATAGCAGCATGATTTTGTAAAATAGCCTTTCTCAAAGCTTGCAGCTCATGGTTGATTGCTGAGATAGCTGAAGAAGTAGTATTAATTGTTTTTGCTAAATTACATGCCACAGCGTTAATGTTAAGGTGAGCACGAGCAGCAAGTGCTGGCACACCCACTTTAGACACAGCCAGTGCTACGTATTCCGCTTTATTAAGTAAGACTGCTTCTGAGTCACAAGTGCTATCTAGCGTGACCCCACGCCGAGAACGGCTCGAGTGAAGTTGTTGTTTGGAAAGCAAAACAGGAATCAGCCGGCTGAGGCAACACTGCACTTCACTAATATTAGCAGGAATATAATTAAAAGTTTCTTGACCACATGTAAAAAACCATCCTTGCAGTAGCCAAACATGGGCAAAATTAAAGGAAGTCTCCTCAAAAGCAGTGCAGTTTAAAATAGGTGAGTTAATGCGAAGACAGTGAGGTTTTTTACTTGAAAATGTACAATTAACTACTTTAGCACATGTTATATTTGCAGGGATTGCTACCACTGGGGTATGCAAAGCAATTGCATAAGGGAGTAGATAATAGGCAGTGAACCCCCAATTAGATATAGTCCTGTAATTAAAGTTCCCATTTAATAGATATCCACCCAAGCCAGTGAAGTTTTGAATTACCGCAGAAGGGGTGCAAAAAGGAACTAAACATGTAGAAAGCAAATTTTCCATATCATATCCTTCAGGTAAGCAAAAGACATAATTTTGTGTGATGTTAGCAAGCTGCACCCATAGGTTTTGCTTCATTCGTTGTTCGAGTGAATGTTTGGCTGGGATGACAGCTGCTGTTGCCAAAGGGCAGCTGTTAACAATCAAACACAAACAAATGATGGCTAAGGAATTTGCAGTTAAAACCACAAAAATGGCAGCGCATAAGTTCTCGGGGGTTTGCTCTACTTGCTGCTGCTGAATCACTGCCTGCGCTTTGGTGGTCAAGTTCTTCACATCTCCCCATGTCACTGGATGACTGGCACGACAGGATCAGATTGGTCGCTGTGCCATCTGGAGAGTCACCCTTGCCATTTCTGGGACCGGATCCAGGGACTGATGCCACGACATCCTTGGCTGGGCGGACGCAATGCGCTGGAATCCACAAAGGTCCTGTAGGAGCAAGCACAGCAGCATATCCTCGTCCCCATGTAATCAGAGGGACCGGCCCCAACCATGTTTTAGCTGGTAATGCCTGATAATATACCAGAGGGGGAGGCAAGCTTGTTTTCTGTTGAAAGTGTCTCTGATAAGCAGTCAAATTTTCAATGGAAACATTCAATTGATTTAAGGTAAATAATACTTTTTGAACCTGTTGTGTTACCCACAACAAATTAGGTACTCGAGAGCCCTCCTTTTTTATTTGTTTGTGGAGGCAGTCCTTAAAGGACCGATTAGCATGTTCCACAATAGCTTGACCCGTGGAATTATAGGGGATACCATGAGTAAGAACAATATTCCAGGTTGTACAAAATTGCAATAAGGCCGATGAAGAATAGGCTGGCCTGTTATCAGTTTTTAAAGAAGAGGGCTTGCCCAAGGCTGTAATGGCCAAAAAAAGATGAGAAATAACATGATTAGCTGTTTCCCCTCGTTGAGGTGTGGCCCAAAGCGCTCCTGAATAAGTATCAATAGATAAATGAATATACTTCCAGGGAGCCAAAGAGGGAACATGAGTAACATCCATTTGCCATAGTTGATTAGAGGTGAAACCACGGGGATTAACTCCCGTGTCCCCCGAGGGGGATGCCCCAGAACATTGGGGACAGGATAAAACAATCTGCTTGGCTTGATCGAGTGGAATATGGCAAGCTTGTGCCAACCCCCTAGCGTTTTGATGGAAAAAAGAGTGACTAAAAAAAGGATCTGAAAATAAAGTGGGTAAGACATGAACAGCAGCATCAGCATGACTATTGCCTTCAGAAAGAGGACCAGGAAGGGATGAGTGACTGCGTATATGAGAAACGAAGTATAAATGTTTCCGATCTTGCAGCAGCTGCTGTAAAGTTAAAAATAGAGCCATGAGATTGGAGTCAATCCTGGGTGTGATATAAGCCCCTGGAAGATTAAAAATAAGTTGACACACATAATGAGAGTCAGAGATTAAATTAAAAGGTTGTTGAGAAAAGGTGTGGAAAGCTAAAATAGCAGCAGACAATTCTGATCATTGCGGCGAGGATTGCACTGCAGTGTAAGATATTTTCCATGTATTTTCATGAGAATCCTTGTAAACAATCGCTCCTCTCATTCGCCCTCCATCAGAGAAAACAGTAGGAGCTTGTGGCAATGGAGAAAGAGAAAGAAGTGGGCGGACAGGAAAGGAAGAAGTCATTAAACAAGCAAACCGAGGATCTTTAGGCAAATGATATGCAATACAGCCTACATAGTCAGTTAAAGCACATTGAAGAGATAAGTTATTCTGAAAATAAAATTGAAAATCAGATTTAGGGAGAGGAAGAACAATATTCATTAAATCTGTCCTATTTCATTGGCAAGCTCGAGTGCGTCCCAAAGTTATTATTTCAGCAACTGCCTGGATAAATGGTAAAACATTTTGTGAAGGGGTATGGGGTAAATAAAGCCATTCAATACAATATACTTTTTGCGATTCTAATACAGCTAATACTCCCGTAGGCAACTTACTAGTAGGGAATATCAGAAGAGTTAACTGACAATCTTTATGAGGAATACGATCCACAAACTGAGTGCTCAAGATGTCATTAATTTGCTCAATCGTGGCAAGTGCTGCAGGTGGAACTATAATGAGATCTCCAGGTTGTTTTCCTTTGGTCAGTAAGTCAAATAATGGACTAAGTAAATGTGTAGGTAAAGAAAAATATGGGCAAACCCAATTGAGGGTGCCTAATAATTGCTGCAAATTGACCAAAGAAATGACTTTGGGTAACCTCAAGCGAGGAAAAACCGGAGCAGAATAAGATTGCAACATTTTATGCCCTAAATAAAGATAGGGAGAGTGTAACTGTATCTTTTCCAAGGCAACCTGCAATCCATAGATACTTAAATCATTTTGTATTTCAGAAGGCCAATTAGGTTGTATCTTTGGGGCTCCAATTAAAATATCATCCATATAATGATATACCAAAGCCAATGGATGACGTTTGCGAAAAGGGGCTAATGCTGCAGTGACATAAAGCTGACACAAGGTGGGACTATTCAACATTCCCTGCGGTAAAACTGTCCAGTGATAACGTTTATTAGGTTCTGAATGGTTCACTACAGGCACAGTAAATGCAAACTTTTCCTGATCAGGGGGGCATAGAGGAATAGAGAAAAAACAATCCTTTAAATCAATCACCATTACCTCATGATCTTGGGGAATCAAATTAGGATTGGGCGTTCTACACTGTAAAGGGCCCATAGGTTGAATACAGGCATTAATGGCACGAAGATTGTGCAAGAAACGCCACTTGCTACTTTTCTTTTTTATGACAAAAACAGGGGTATTCCATGGACTAGTAGAAGACACAACATGACCAGCAAGCAGCTGATCTTTAACCAGCTGGTGGAGAGCCGTCAATTTTTCATGTGACATGGGCCATTGATCAATCCACACTGGCTCTTTAACCAGCCAAGTCAACAGGAGGGCAGTAGCCTCAGTCTTCCAAAGTGAGGGTGGCACCCAATTTACTAAGTAGGTCGCGTCCCCAAAGGCTGACATGAATATCCAATATAAAGGGGTGGACTAGAATAAACAAATCTGAGTTAGGCAAATGGGCTGAAAGAAATCGTGCACTTTGACGTGCACTTTGACGACCCCCCACACCCCACACACTTGGACAGGGCTCAGTTGGCCAGGCGTCAGGCCACTGCTTGGCAAAGATCACTGAAACATCCACTCCAGTGTCCAAAATTCCCTCAAAGGGCTTACCCTGCAGCACAATGATTGGACGGGGCCGTTGAAATGTGATCGGGGTAGTGATAGCAGCTATGACGGAAGTGGCCGGGTTAGTAGAACTGAAGCCTCCTTCTCCTCTCTCTTTTGGCTCTCCCCTTGCTGGGACAAAATAAGGCAAATGCAGGAGTTGAGCAGGACTAGTGTAAATGGGCAAAATTTGGGGCAAGTTGGTCCACAATTGAACATAAATAATTCCAGTGTAGTCCGAATCTATCACTCCGGGAATAACAAAAATATCTTTTTTACCCATGCTTGACCATGGAAGGACAAGCCCTACATAATTTTGTGGTAGGGGGCCTGATAATTGGAATGGAACTATTTGAACCTCCCCAGGGAATTTAAAATTCACTTCCTCCTGCAGTATCAAATCAATACCGGCATTACCTCTTGTAGCTGCAGGAGTATTTTCTATTGTTGGTTTGTTGTCTCTGTTTGAACTGGGGCCAGAGACCGGCCCGGTCGGCCGTTTCCCGACCTACAATCACTTGCCCAATTATAACCCTTCTGACACCTTGGGCACTTTGTTCTTGGCTTCGACCCCTTATGGAAAGGGGAGCGAGATGCTGCAGACATCCCCCCCCCTGGATTTCTACATTCCCTTTTAAAATGACCGGGTTTTCCACAGTTATAACATTTTCCTTAAGGCTTGCTACCTAGTGATAAAGCGGCCACCAATAAATTGATTTGGTAAGAAGCTGTTCCTATATCTTGACACGCTTTAATCATATCTGCTAAATCAGGCTTTTTCCCCAGACCAATAATTGCCCTCCGACATTCAGAAGTAGCGTTGTCTTTTGCCAGCCTCATCAACAATTCCTCCTGAGCTTCAGGATTATCTGTCTGACGCCATAAGGCATCCTGTAGTCTGTTAATAAAATCAGGATATGGCTCAGTAGCTTTCTGCCTGATATTAGAGAAAGCTTGATGAGGCTTGCCAGAAATAGGCACCTTTCCAAATGCTCGATAGGCACATTCAGAAGAAATCTGTAAAGTGGCAGCCGGTAGAATAATCTGGGCATCAATTGGAGCAAAGGGGCCAGACCCATACAATTGCTCAGGAGTGAAGACCCCCCTCAAATGACGGGCACGCACAGCACATTGGTGTTTAAATTCACTGTCCCAAACTACATATTGCGCTGGAGTAAGCAACATGCGAAAGGTAGTTTTCCAATCTTCAGGTACTAATGTATGATTTCTCATAGTGGCTTCCAGCATTCCCTGCACATAGGTGCTGCCCAGCCCCATATCTCTAATTCCTTTTCTAAGTTCTGTTAAAATTGCATACGACAGAGGGCGATATTCCACTATTTGAGCTCCATTCTGATCTACTTGTCCCGTGGCATGTACTGGACAAACAGAAAGTGTATCGGTAATTTCTTCTAGATTCTCCCCCCCTTTGTCCAATTGTTCCTCTAAAATTTGCCTTATGGGGGTGTACAATGGCCATGGAGAAGCAAAAGAATTAGCCTCTCCAGGAGGAGCTGAAGGTCCAATTGGAGATGATTTCAGGGTGACAATTTTTATCTGATCATAATCAGGTGGGGGGTTGGTAGTTAATTGTTGCCCTGATGAAGCCTCAGAGCCAAATTTTTCCACTGTTTGACGGCATTGATACCATCGATGTAATATCTGTACTGGAGCCCGAGGTCCAAGATGTAAAGTATGCCCTATCTTTCTCCAATCCTGTAAACGAAGCATCCCATGCTCCGGATACCAGGGACAATGTTTCCCTACCTCCTCCACCAGCTTCCTTATATCCGCCTCAGGCGCTGTCACACCTGATTTATGTAACAGGAATTGAAGTTCCTGTACATGTTTATGCAGGTGCTGAGATAGATTGCAACCCATACTTACCACTGAGGGGTCCCGGAGGACGAATGTGCACCTAGGGGTCTGTTCCAGATGATGGTAAGTATATTGGCTGTTGCTCCCCATGGGGGGGGGGTGAGGCGGTCCCTGTTCGGGTGCCAGATGATGCAGTTAGAGACCAGTCATAGCAGGATGCAAAGATGTCTGACTGCCTTCGCAATGTTTATTGCTTTTATACAGTTTTTACAAGCAGCAAAGGTAAAAGGGAGCAACAGCATTTTATTGGTTAATTCCCCCCACCAATCCTTAAGAACATCCTGTTGTTGTAAACTAGGTGAGATCATGTACCAGCCAGGGGTAGTTTTCTGCCTCATCCTGGCGATATGAACTGGGTGAGATCATGTGGGAATTTGAGGCACATTTGAGGTAGGCAGTTTGCTGCACACAACCTCTACATGACCTCTATCTCTACAAGAGGGGAACAGGTTGTTCACCAAAGCACCAGAGGGAAGGATGAGAAACAATGGTTGGAAACTGATCAAAGAGAGAAGCAACCTGGAATTAAGGAGAAACATCCTGACAGTGAGAACAATCAATCAGTGGAACACATTACCCCCAGAAATCATGGGCACTCCATCACTGGAAATTTTTAAGAGACTAGACAATCACCTGTCTGAGATAATACTCTCCTGCTTGAGCAGGGGGCTGGACTAGAAGACCTCCAATGTTCCTTCCAGCTCTATTCTATTCTATTCTATTCTATTCTATTCTATTCTATTCTATTCTATTCTATTCTATTCTATTCTATTCTATTCTATTCTATTCTATTCTATTCTATTCTATTCTATTCTATTCTAACTATCTAACAAAATGCAATTCAATGGTGAAAAAAGTAAGGTTCTACATTTAGGCAAGAAAAACCAAATGTACAGGTATAGTATAGGGGGTACTTTGCTCAATAGTAGTAACTGTGAGAGGGATCTCGGAGTCCTAGTGGACAATCACTTAAATATGAGCCAGCAGTGTGCTGCAGCTGCCAAAAAAGCCAACACAGTGCTGGGCTGCATTAACAGAGGGATATAATCAAGATCACGTGAAGTATTAATACCACTTTACAATGCCTTGGTAAGGCCACACTTGGAATACTGCATCCAGTTTTGGTCACCACGATGTAAAAAAGATGTTGACACTCTAGAAAGAGTGCAGAGAAGGGCAACAAAGATGATTAGGGGACTGGAGGCTAAAGCATAACAGGAATGTTTGCTGGAATTGGGTATGTCTAGTTTAATAAAAAGAAGGACTAGGGGTAACATGATAGCAGTATTCCAATATCTCAGGGGTTGCCACAAAGAAGAGGGAGTCAAGCTATTCTCCAAGGCGCCTGAGGGCAGGACAAGAAGTAATGGATGGAAACTAGTCAAGGAGAGAAGCAACCTGGAACTGAGGAGAAACTTCCTGACAGTTAGAACAATTAACCAGTGGAACAACCTCCAGAAGCGGTGAATGCTCCAACACTGGAAGTTTTTAAGAAGAGACTGGACAGCCATTTGTCCGAAATGATATAGGGTTTCCTGCCTGAGCAGGGGGTTGGACTAGATGACCTCCAAGGTTCCTTCCAACTTTATTATTATTATTATTATTATTATTATTATTATTATTATTATTATTATTATTATTATTATTATTATTATTATTATTATTATTATTATTATTATTATTATTATTATTATTATTATTATTATTATTATTATATTCCACTCCGCTCCGCTCCGCTCTGCTCCGCTCCTCTCCATTCCATTCCATTCCATTCCATTCCATTCCATTCCATTCCATTCCATTCTATTCTATTCTATTCTATTCTATTCTATTCTATTCTATTCTATTCTATTCTATTCTATTCTATTCTATTCCAACCTTACAGTATTTTCTTTCAACACCTTTAGTAAAGTTGATTTTCATTTCAATCCGGGAGTTGACCCATGGCCTTCTTGTACCTGCCTCAGCTTGGTTGAGCTACTGACTCTCCAAACCAGACCAGGATGAATTTTATCTTCAATCCGCTTCAGTCCAATTGACTTGAATACCGATATGCCAAATCTGTCAGGAAGTTACAGGCCATAAATAATTGTCTGCTACTGGAAATTCCTTACTAGAAGTCAGAAAGTCTGTTCAGCACCTCAGCCCAGAGAAGCTGGAACTGGAGGCTGTGAGAAAGGAAGCCATGAAGAAGACGGAACTTGATCTGGAGCTGAAATGAAGGGAGATTGCTGAGAAAGAGCACCTCAGGAGAAAGAGAAAGATCACCAAACCCAGTGAGAGATTGCAACACCATGTCATCTTCACTTACTCTCTTCTCCCCAGTAGAACCCACAACATGGGGGAATGGAAATACCAATTCATAAAGAACCATGAAAGAGATGAGATTCAGACCTCACTAATTATCTTTGAAGATACCTACCAAGCTTACACCACTATAAAGCCCAGGAAATGACTCATATATCTCTTGTCTTGAACAGTTGCTTAAGCCAAATATTGGTTGACATGTGTGCTGAGGAAAAGGAGGAAAACCAATAGTTTAAAAAACATAATATTTATTTTGTTTGTTTGTTTACTTATTTATTTATTATTAATGTGTTTGATGATTATCTTGAATTCTTATTTAACTAACAAACTTCACATATTTATTTCCTTCAGTTTTAATAAACATAAGTTGTCAAGCAAATCCAAAGGAAGACTATATAACCAATAATGATGGATAATTAGAAGTTACCAACCTAAGAAACAATTTCACAATCATTCCCCTGCTTTTGCCATTAGATGTTCCTTAGTGTTTAGATCTGGTCTCAGGATAATAATGTAGCACTTGGGGAAGAAGATGCAGCTCAATAGTCCAGCACCGGAGGCCAAGATGGAGAAGACCTGCACGGCGACCATGTATTTTCCTTTAGTGCTCAGGTAGGTGGGGAGGAAGGAAACCCAGACACTGCAGAAGACCAGCATGCTGAAGGTGATCAGCTTGGCTTCATTGAAAGCTCCAGGAAGATTCCTAGCCAGGAAAGCCACTGTGAAGCAAATGGCAGCAAGGATAAGAAGCAAAGCAGAAGGGAGACTAGTAGGATGTAGGAGAGGTCCCAGTTGTTGGCTTTGACAATTGAGGTTTCAAGGTATTTAATGAATATGATTAAAACAAAGCCTGTGATTAGGAACAAGAGTAGAGCAAAGGAGATAAGGATAATGCTGAGATGTTCTTCATAGGACAGGAAGGTTATTCTTTTGGGGATACACTGTACTCGGTTCTCAGTTGGATATTGAGCATCTGGGCACTTGGTGCATTTTGTGGTATCTGAGAAAAGAAAGTAATATTTCTTTTATAATCTTTCAAATTTCAAGAAAAACTTTGGATAAGATGTGATACAGAGAGACAGAAAAGTCTCAGTAAATGGAATATACTTACACTACAACAACAACAAAAAATCCCGAATACATACAACTATAAAAAGAAGAACAAAAGCAACATAAAATTAAAAGAACATCTATCTGGTGCTGCAAACTCTCTTCAGTGAGGTAATCCACCAGATGCTTATCCTGCACTAACCTTACCTTATCCCAAATGGTTGGCAGAAGTAGCAAGTCTCCAGAAGTTTAAGAGGATGGGGGGGGGCTATTCAATTTCAAGGGGGAGTAAGTCCAATAGGGCAGGAACTGCAGCAGAAAAGGTAGGCTTCTGATGATCCATAAAGTGGGAATCTTTTAGGGAACAGATTGTTTGCATGCTAATTATATCTGCTCTGGTAGGAGAAGCAGATATCCTCAAGCAGAGGAAACCCTGCAGATACCCTGGTTCTGTCTCATGGAGGGTTTGAAAGGTGAATTTAATTGCACCTGGAAAGAAACTGGGATTCTGTGGAGCCTGCACAGCAGGGGTGTCCTATGGAAGAACACACGGAAACTCAACACTGTGCATGCCTTTGCATTCTAGACCATTTTATAAATTCCAGGTGGTTTTCAAGAGCAACCCTATGAGTATGGGATAAAAAGATAGAAACAGAAAACTGATGGCAGAAAAAGACCTAGTGCTCCATCCAGTCCGCCCTTTGAGTTTTTGGTTTTCTTATTTATTTAGTATTTTATTTCATTTTTTTCAAAAAAAATTCAGATGATGGACATAAATATCCCTCATCACCACTATCAGAATCAGAAGATAAAGGACCATAACACGCTATTTTACAATACGTTGACCCGCCTGTACCCCACAAATCATGTCCGCAGTCGCAAGCAAACCAGTCTTTACACAAATTGCAGCTCTTTAACTCACAGGGTAGATAGCGTGGTCTCTGGGATAGTTCAGAATCCCTGTTATAGTCTAGATCAGAAAAATCTGCAGAAGCTTTGTAACCACGGCAATTACCACAGGAATATAAAATCGGGGTGTCTTGAAGTGTTTGCTGTCTAGGTGTTATTAATTTGGAGTCTGCAAAATATAAAGCACATCCTGTTAGTGTGCTATCCGCACCAGCAGCATTTACATTATCATAAATAAAAAACATATTTACTTACCATTACTGGGAGATAATGTAGCATCATTCACCATTTCACAGGCTGTCCGGTAAGTATTCTGCACCTCATCGTTAAAGTTACAACACACTATGCTACAGCCATGCAAAATGGGTCTGAATAAAAAAAAATCTTTATCATAACCCCTGTGCTTCGAACAGTTATGTGTATATGGGGATTTGAGGGTGCAATTGGCAAAATATGTGTCTTTAGATTTTTACAAAGGTAAAAACCAGGTTTTAAAAGGGTTGTGGTTTGTTTTTTCCCCTGCATTTGAGGAAATGATTTTAAAACCACCTAGAAATAAATACCTTTTAGAAAAAAAGGGGGTTAAATGCAGGGCCTGGCTGCCATTTAGGGGCTCCTTTTCCCCCCAACTTTTGAGGCACTGATTTTTAAAACTCCACAAAAATTAAAAGCATCATTAGGCTAGAATGATTAGAAGTAAAAAGCATTTTTTATTTCACAGCTCCCAAAAGTAGGGCTTGTTTCCCAAAAACACAGGCCTCTGTTAATTATTCACTTTTACTTAGCTTTTTTTGGTTTTGAATGTCCATAGAATTAGTTTAGGGTTAAGCTAATCATGTCCCCAGAGGCTTGACTGCCACATCTTTCTTGATAGGGTTAGGTTCAACATGCCTTATCTGAAAATAGGGCTGTTAGAGCTACTCATGCTTATCTTGATGGGCTTAGGCCAACACATCATATCCGACTAGGGTTATGACCTTGTGAGGCCTGCACCGCATGGGGGCTGGATTATGCATTTCACACCCCGGGGAGGAGGGCTATGCACGTCATATCCGGAGGGTGGGGGCTGGGCACATCACTTCCTCTTAGGGCCATGACCTGGTGATGTAACCAACACGTGGGTTTGTTTACTTTGATGATGTCACTGATCAAAAGTGCTGATAATTTTCATTAAAAAAAGGTATACACTACTTCTACTAGAGTTGCTTAAACCAAATATTAGTTGACATGTGTGCTGAGGAAAACCAATAGTTTAAAAAACATAATATTTATTTATTTATTTATTTGTTTGTTTCTTTGTTTGTTTATTATTAATGTATTTGATGATTATCTTGAATTTTCATTTAACTAACAAACTTCACATATTTATTTCCTTCAGATTTAATAAACATAAGTTGTCAAGCAAATCCAAAGAAGAATATATAACCAATAATAATGGATAATTAGAAGTTACCAGCCTAAGAAACAATTTCACAATCATTCCCCTGCTTTTGCCATTAGATGTTCCTTAGTGTTTAGATCTGGTGTCAGGATGATAATGTAGCACTTGGGGAAGAAGATGCAGCTCAATAGTCCAGCACCGGAGGCCAAGATGGAGAAGACCTGCACAGCCACCATGTATTTTCCTTTAGTGCTCAGGTAGGTGGGGAGAAAGGAAACCCAAACACTGCAGAAGACCAGCATGCTGAAGGTGATCAGCTTGGCTTCATTGAAACCTCCAGGCAGGTTCCTGGCCAGGAAAGCCACTGTGAAGCAAATTGCAGCAAGGAAGCCCATGTAGCCAAGAACAACATAAAACATGGTGACAGAGCCTTCATTGCATTGAAGAATAATTTCTTCAGGTTGGGAGTGCAGATCAGAGTCAGGAAATGGGGGAGAAACTCCCAACCACATGGCACAGATGAGAATTTGGACAGCAGAACAAGAAAGTATAATGGAGTTGGCCAAGCTCTTCCCCAACCATCTTTTCACTTTATTGCCTGGTTTTGAGGCTAGGAATGCCAGCACTACTGTGATTGTTTTAGCCAACACAGATGACACAGCTACTGAGAAGACAATGCTGAACACTGTTTGTCGGAGAAGGCAGGTGGCTTTCCTTGGTTGGCCAATGAAGAACAAGGAGGATAAGAAGCAA
This sequence comes from Azemiops feae, assembly GCA_023970755.1. Lineage (NCBI taxonomy): Eukaryota > Metazoa > Chordata > Lepidosauria > Squamata > Viperidae > Azemiops > Azemiops feae. The sequence goes on along the minus strand of JALGBA010000048.1, from coordinate 59,203 downwards.
AGCAGAAGAGAGACCAAGAGGATGTAGGAGAGATCCCGGTTGTTGGCTTTGACAACAGGAGTTTCAAGGTATTTGATGAATATGAATAAAACAAAGCCTGTGATTAGGAACAAGAGTAGAGCAAAGGAGATGAGGATGATGCTGAGATATTCTTTATAGGACAGGAAGGTTATTCTTTTGGGGATACACTGGACTCGGTTCTCAGTTGGATATTGATCATCTGGGCACTTGGTGCATTTTGTGGTATCTGATAAAAGAAAGTAATATTTCTTTTATAGTCTTTCAAATTTCAAGAAAAACTTTGGATAAGATGTTATACAGAGAGAGAGAAAACTCTCAGTAAATGGAATATACTTACACTACAACAACAACAGAAAACCCCCAATACATACAACTATAAAAAGAACAACAGCAGCAGCATAAAATTAAAAGAACATCTATCTGGTGCTGCAACCTCCCTTCTCTGAGATAATCCACCAGATTCTTATCTTGCACTGGCCTTACCTTATCCCAAATGGTTGGGAGAAGTAGCAAGTCTTGAGAGGTTTAAGAGGATGGGGGCCTATTCAATTTCAAGGGGGAGTGGGTCAAATAAGGCAGGAACTGCAGCAGAAAAGGCAGTCTTCTGATGATCCATAAAGTGGGAATCCTTTAAGGGAACAGATCATTTGCATGCCAATTATACCTGCTCTGGTGGGACAAGCAGATATCTTCAAGGAGAGGAAGCCCTGCAGATACCCTGGTTCTGTTTCATGGAGGGTTTGAAAGGTGAATTTAATTGCACCTGGAAAGAAACTGTGATTTTGTTTGTTTAAGAAATAAACAGTAATGTTCAGAAGGGGGGGAGGAAAGAAAAAACACTCCACCCCCCCTCCCTAAAGGTTTCCACTCGAGCTAAAGACATACAGGCGAAGAGAAAGAGTCACAGTAAGGATTTTGTTTTTCAGATCCCCGAAATCCAGCAGCTCAAAGAGACAATAAACATTCATTATTTTTCACAGCTCGTTTTCCCAAGTATCCGAACGCTGATTTCTTAGAATAGGGAAGTAGTTTCTAAAAGCTTTTGACAGGAGAGTAAATAAGGTATCAAGAGGGAAGGAAAGGTCTCACACGGATCATCCACGGTGGTTCTTTTCGCTTAGATGTTGCTGTGGCTTTCGGCTGAAACAGCTAAGTGATCGGCCATGTTAATGGCCGATCTTTTCCCCGTCGGCCCAAAGGTGATTTCTCGGACCGCAGAGGGAGCTGCTGCTCTGTCTGTGATCAACGAGTGTCCTCCTCCATGGTGGTCGCCCCTCCAGGGCGACTTTCAACCCTATCCATGGTCTACCGGCGGGGGGAAAACGGCCGGCAAAGAGAACAAGCTCTTTGCACGACCGCAAGCACTGGAACTGGAACTGGAAGCCCAGAAGGAAACCCTGCAGATATCCTGGTTCTATCTCATGAAGGGTTTGAAAGGTGAATTTAATTGCACCTGGAAAGAAACTGTGGTTTTTGTGGAGCCTGAACAGCAGGGGTGTCCTATGGAAGAACACACAGAAACTCAACATTGTGTATGTCTTTGCATTCTGGACCATTTTATAAATTCCAGGTGGTTTTCAAGAGCAACTTTTTGAGTATGGGATAAAAAGATATAAACAGAAAACTAATGGCAGAAAAAGACCTAGTGCGGCATCGAGTCTGCCCTTTGAGTTTTTTGTTTTCTTATTTAATATTTTATTTCATTTTTTTTCAAAAAAAATTCAGATGATGGACATATGTTTATCCCAAAAATGTTTAAACTCAGTTACTGATAATTGACCCACCAACCATGCTCTCAATACACTGCTCCCAAAATACTGGACAGAGGATAAAAGTTGTCTAACATGGTTGGATCCATGGAGAACCACTTGAGAAGCGTTGCAACACTGACTATTTCAGTATAGGTTGTACAGCCCTTTCACAAAAAAAACATTGACTATCCTGAAATTGAGAGTGTCTCCTACCTATTAGGCCTTCTAGAAATTCCTTAAAATGTGATTCTTTCAATGGTCCTAGGGATCCCCTGGTAACAGGGCCCCATGTGCTGGTTGCATGGTGGGTAGCATCTTGATGTACTCCTCTCTTGCTTTCTTAGCATTTATACCACATCGTTTTAATTTTTATTATTGGTTTAATTGTATTCCACCAAGAGTCACTTTGTGTGAAATAGCCATATAAACCTGATAAACAAATTTGAAAAAACATCTTAAGGAAGATTAATTCATAAATGAATTCAACAACAGGAACTGAGTGTGTTATCTGTAAAGTCTTTTTACCCTATAAAAATGAGAAGATGAAGCAATATGTTTCCATATTCTCTCAATTTGGCAACAATTTTAAAGAGAATGAATTCAACATTCGTATCAAAGGATATTTAGTAGATTGGTCTTTTATTAGTTCTCTGTTTCCCCCTTCTTTCTGTTCATTTTAATCCCAACACTGCATTTTAGAATTTTTTTCCTTTTAGAACCCCGAGTATATTCCATTTTTTTGGGGGGGGTGTTATATCTCACTACAGTATTTAACAAGAAATAAAATTGGAAAGATAAGAAAAGGTGGAAAGGAAATATCTACTTGATGATTTTATGCTGAATCCTCTATTTGGTTTTCATTATTCCTTTAACCCAACATCTCTCCCTCTATTGTTCCTCCCAATTAGATATTTCAGTTTAGAAGGATATATGATCTTACTAAAGATTAACTGATCAAATGAATGATTGATCAATGCATCTATCAGCCTGTAATGTAAAGTTGGTTTAGTGAAGCAAAACCCATTGATCTAATTTCATTCCTCAAGTTACAAAGAATACAGATAGTTCTAAGAAAGATAAATATGGACGGAAACATCCAAACTGGGAAATAAAAGAGACATTTCTTACTTAATCCACAGCATCCTTCTTCCTACCACATCATTCGATATTTTTCTTATCCTTCCCATTATGGAAGAAATTGGACACCATGAAAATTAAGAACTAAACAATCAAACTTACATGTGTCTTTAACATGCATATCGATCAAAGTTTCCCTATGGTGTCACCCACCTTCCTTAGTGGAGATGGTCCCCTCTGGACAAGGAATGCAGTAGTAGCAGCAAAACGGCTCTCCTTCTTGAGCCTGCTTGACAAACCCAGGATGGCATTTTTCCACACATTTAGACTGAGGCAAAGACTAAACAGAAAAAGAAGAAATGCCAAAGAAAATATGTCAGGACTGACTATCCATGTAAGATGGAGGTAGACATGAACATTAGCCAAGTCATCTCTGGACTTCATGTAGGCAAATATGAAATCCCTGACCACTTCCAAATGGTGGCAGGAGATACAATTACAGGAAGATGCATCATTCAGTTCCTCCCTTTTTCTTCTGATTTATCAGATTACAATAAAGTAGCTTTCTACTTAACAAAGTCTGGAGGGATGAAATTGAGAAAACATTAAAGTATTAAGTGGCACCCGGTGGGTTGCTCCTCATAGTGGAATTAACATGCATTCCTCCATTCTTCATAAATGCTTGATTTTAAAATATCCATAAATACTAAATTTTAGAGTGAAATTTATTGTAAAATATATATTAATTTATCATTTCATTGGATTTATTAAACTAGAATAAAACTGTGATGAAGAAAGAAACGTTTAACCCATACATTCTGGAAAGGTTTCTTATGGAGTACATAAAACATTGACAGTTAGAACAATTAACCAGTGGAACAACCTGCCTCCAGAAGCGGTGAATGCTCCAACACTGGAAGTTTTTAAGAAGAGACTGGACAGCCATTTGTCCGAAATGGTATAGGGTTTCCTGCCTGAGCAGGGGGTTGGACTCGATGTCCTCCAAGGTCCCTTCCAACTTTATTATTATTATTATTATTATTATTATTATTATTATTATTATTATTATTATTATTATTATTATTATTATTATTATTATTATTATTATCATCATCATCATCATCATCATCATCATCATCATCATCATCATCATCATCATCATCATCATCATCATCATCATCATCATCATAATCCCACCACTGAATCAATCCATAAATGAGCTGACATCAGATCAGTCATTATTATTTCATGTGAACTGAAAGCCTTGGTCCTCCTTCCTAAATTCCACTATCCCAGTGGGGTTAGAGAGAGACAGCTATAAGCATGTTCTCAGCTGATTAAAAACAATTTTGGGAGACCCCTGACTCCAATCAAGGCAACATGAAGCTTATTTAACTATTTGACCAACAGGACCTCCATCCAGTCTTGATTCCATTTCATTGGATTCAGTCCGAATCTGAACTCAGGGATCAGTCAACAGAATTGCCTTCACCTTTGATATTTGAAGATAAAAAACTAGTGAACCTGAAGCTTTTAACACCAAAATCTCCAGCATATGAGGCCCTGTCTCACCAGTTTTATGGTGACACTTAACTGCCGAAGGGACACTAAATGGCAATGATTTGTGTCCTAACTAAGAATCACCCCATATCTTATTTTGAATCAACTTAAAACGTTCAGCATGACAGCATCAGAAGGGAAACCTTGGTCAATAGAACTGAAGGAAGCTTATCTGCCTAAGAAAATTATAGAGGTTTTACTCCACACATTCAGTTCTCAGTGAAGTTTACCCACTTTTTTAATTGGGTTTAGCCCACTTGAAACAGTTTTGGAAAAAGAGAAAAGACATCAATATTTTCCACACCTTGTTGAGCAACTTTATCTCTGACAAAGCTTCTTGGTTGATTGTAAGTCTTTGTCTTTCAAAACTCCCCAATTCCTTGTCAATGGGATCCTCCTTGGGGAGAAATACCCTACTCAAGATCACCAGGTCTGCTGCTACGTCTCCATTCTGATCCAAGTACACTTTCAGCAGGGAAAGATTGTACAATTCCCTCTTCTTTAGAAATGGATGGAACTAGAATGGAAACATCCAGGAATTTAAAAGCAGAAATCTTGGTTTCTTATCTCTTATCACTTTTTACATTTGAATCTTTCTTCTATGGTTGTTTAACTTGCAAATATTGTGAGTTGGGAGAACAAGTGTTACTATTATCTTCAAAACTGAAGTACAAAGATTCAGCAATATTTCTAAATCATGTAGTATACTGATAAAATGTATATTAACAAAATGTAATTGATAAAAATTGTCAATCATATATAACAATCTAGCAAAGGTCACCTTTCAAGTAAACAAAATACACAAATAAGTAGAGTATTCATAAACTCCTTGCAACAATAGGGTGATTACCAGAAAGCAAGGATTTGTCAAGAAGAAAGTTGCAAGGCTAATCTTCATTCAGGTAGAGGAGATAGGGAAAGTGACCAGATGAAGTAATTCTACTTTATTGTAAGGCTATATTAAAATCTTGCAGTTTGAAAGTACAAATCTTTCACCATTTCTTTTGACAGTCAAAAAATTTAGGGAGGACTTTTTCTGTGTTTCTTTCTCTGCCGGTTACGCAGCTGTGGGTTGCCCCCCCCCCAAATGCCATCTTATCTAATCCTTCTCTGCATCTCTTTCTCTGGTCGTCCAAACTTATTCACACATATCGTTATACTTCCTTAACAGATTGTGTGAATGCTGGTGGTATAACTTGTTTTTAGCAAAGATAACAAAATGCTTGATGATGTAATGAATGGGGATCTAGTTAATTGAGTGCTGGATGGTATGAGATAATTAAATGGATACAACTGTCTCAAAAATTGTACTCAAATAAATATTAATATCACTGGTAAAATTGGGGAGTTATGAAAAACAATTAGACCTTGGTCATTGTTTCTTCTATATTTTCATTATTAAAGGAGTAGATAAATCATGATTTTGTGATGCAAAAATTATAACAACACTGGGACAAAGTTATTTTGGTCTCCTTTAAAAATTCCCAATTTCTCTCAGGTCCCTATAGTTCCCTGTCAGGATGCTGCCATCCTGATGGGAGGGTGGACCTTTGGAACTCTACTGTGATGTGTTTAGCTTCACTTTGTTGACTCGGTTCCACTGCCCAAGGTCATCTGCCTCACCTCACCAAGGAAGAGATGCCTGGGAAATCTTACCACAGTGTCGGTCAGGACTTCTCACAACCTCTTTGCACCTCTGGTTTGGCTCCTATGGACTGGGCAGTTGGGAGGGGTTTTGAACAATGGGGTTTAGCCTAACAATTTCACCCGGGAACTTCAGATTCTGCCTGCCTTCACTTGCTGTCACTGACTCTCAATAAAAGTTCCTCTTGATACGATGCCAGTTTCAAGAGTTCTGCTTTCCTGAGAGATTCAGCTGAGGCAGGGCCTTGCAGCTTCCAGAAAATAAAAATATGATTTTGTGTTAGAGAGAGGTGCATGAGTAAAGTTCAATAGGAAACTAATTGTTAGCATCCAGAACTTGATAAATGATTGTAATGAATGGCAGCTATAATCTGTATTAATATTTCATTTATAGTTTTTCTCACATTGTTCTATGCATAGAATGGTTACTGATTATAATAAAGTAGTAGTAATATTTTAATGTTATGATAATAACTGTATCCTTAATTTGTCCATAATGTCATTAATGATTCAGTGGAATGATTCCAGGTCCTCTTGCAGGCACTACACTTGGAGAAGACACTGTACAAAATTTTCATCAGGTTTAGTCAAAGACAAAGAAAGGGAGGAAGAGATCAAAGGAGCTGCTTTGAGTCTTGAGGAAAGACATC
>JALGBA010000048.1:0-47500 GCA_023970755.1 Azemiops feae | reverse complement strand
CCTACTTTTTTGTTCTTTGATCTAACCAAACATAGCACTTTCTCCATATCTCGTAATATTCTGTTGCTTCCTTATCCTTTATTTCTAAAGTAAGCTTGTACATTTCAGCGCATTCTAGTATCTTATAAATGATCATGTCATTTGGTGGTACATTCTCACATTTCCAACATTGCGCGTATGTGATGCGTGCCGCTGTTATTATATGTACAATGATGTATCGAAGTTGTTTTTTTATCTTTGGATTGATTATACCTAATAAAAATAGCTCCGGTTTAAATTCAATTTGTTCTTTGGTTATCTCTTGTATCCACCCCCTTATCTGTTCCCAGTAGGTCTTTGCCTTTGGACATTGCCACCACATATGGTAAAATGTTCCCTCTTTGTTTTTGCATTTCCAACAGTCTGGGTTCATGTTTTTATACATCTTTGCCAATCTCGCTGGTGCTAAATGCCATCTATGAAGCATTTTATATTGGTTTTCCTTATACGCAGTTGATAGTGTCAATTTACAGTTTTTATTCCAAATTCTTTCCCATTCTTCTAATTCTATAGTTTGACCCACATTTCGAGCCCATGCTATCATTGACCCTTTTACTATTTCTTCCTCCAATTCAACCTCCAGTAGATATTTATAAGTTCTTGTTAAGAATTTTTCTCCCCTACCCATCAATAGTTTGTCCAGTTGTTGTGGTACTCAGTTTATCCCATATTCTGCCATGTCCTTACTATATTTTGACTGAATCTATAAGTATGGCCACCAATCTATAATTATTCCCTGTTCTTTTAATTCTTCCCTTGATTTGAGCTTCCCTTGATTATCTAATAGTTCTTCATATCTTTCCATCTTTTTTTTGTCTAATGTATTTGGATGAATCACTGCCTCCATCGGAGAGACCCAATTTGGTATTTTCGTGTAGTATTTCCTTTTGACCCTTTCCCACGTCCAAATCAGCGCGTCCCTTATCTGATGTCGGTAAAAGTGTGTGTGTGTGCTCTTATGTTTTCCCCATAAAAAGGCGTGCCAACCGGCTTCTAAATCATGTCCTTCTATTGTTAAAACCCTTTGATTATCTAGGTATATCCAATCCCTAATCCAAAGTAACCCCGCTGCTTGATAGTAGGTTTCCCATTTTGGGAGCCCAAGGCCACCTCTACTTCTACTGTCTTGTAATGTCTTAATATTTATTCATGCTTTTTTACCTAACCAAATAAATTTATTAATCATTTTGTCGAATTCAGCAAAGAATTTTTTGTCTAGTTTTATTGGGACTGTCTGAAATAGATATAATAGTTTTGGTGGTATATTCCTTTTTATCACTGAAATCCTTCCTAGTAGTGATAGTTGTAATTTCCCCCAGACCTCTAGATCTTTTTTAATTTGTAGTGTCAGTTTTTTGTAATTATCCTCTTTTAATGAAGAACATCTTATAGTAAGCCAAATTCCTAGGTATTTAATCTTTTTTACGATTTGTAGTCCCAAGTCCTCTTCTAATTTCCTTTTTTGTTTTTCAGTTAAATTTTTAACTAACATTTTAGTCTTTTCTCTATTGATTTTTAATCCTGCCACTGTTCCATATTTTTCTATTTCATTCATTAGAATATTTCCTCTCTCTAATGGTTCCTCTACAAAAAACACCAAGTCGTCCGCAAATGCCTGTGTCTTATATTCTTCTGTCTTCACCTGTAATCCTTTTATCTCTTTATTATTTCTAATTTGGGTTAATAACACTTCTAAAGTCAAAATAAAAAGTAGAGGTGACATTGGGCATCCCTGTCTTACTCCTTTGTTTATTTCGAATTTCTCTGTATTGTCCCCATTAATTATCACCCTAGCCTTTTGTATTTTATATATTGCCTTTATCATTTTCTCGAACTTCTCTCCAAATCTCATGTCCTCGATCTGTTGGAACATAAACTGCCAATTAAGATTGTCAAATGCTTTCTGGGCATCTAAGAAAATTAATGTCACCTGTTTTTCAGGGTGTGCTTCATAATATTCTAGGACATTTAGCACCATTCTCATATTATTCCTTATTTGTCTTGTGGGTAAAAAACCATTTTGATCTGAGTGTATTATATCATTTAATGTTAATTTCAGTCTTTCTGCCATTATGGTGGTGAAGATTTTATAATCCGCATTCAACAACGAGATTGGCCTATAGTTTTTTAGTTGTTTGGGGTCCGTACCTTCTTTTAAGATGAGGGATATGTTGGCTTCTATCCATGAATCCGGTAATTTAGCTTTTTCTAATACATCATTGTACACTTCTAATAAAGCCATTTCGAAATCCTCATAAAAAGTCTTATACACCTCCCCTGGTAGTCCATCTGGCCCCGGGGCTTTATTATTTTTTTGTTTTTGCACTGCGATTTTTAATCCCCTAGCTGTTATTTCCTTATTCAATATTTCTCTCTGTCCTTCTTTTAATTCTGGCAAGCCGTTTACCTTTAAATATTGTTTTATATTTTCCACTTCTATCTCCTCTTTTTTGTATAATAACTCAAAGTAGTTCTGAATAATTTCTTTCTTTTTATCTATTTTATATTGCAACTCTCCTTTTTCGTCTTGTAATTCCTGGATGAATCTTTTTTCCTTCTCTTTTTTTAATTTATAAGCGAGCCATCTCCCAGGCTTGTTTGCGTGTTCAAAAAAATTTTGTTTTACTATTTTCAGTTCCCTTACCATTTCCTCTTGATCTATTATATTTAATTTATGTTTAGCCAAAACCATTTCCGTCTTAATCATTTCATCTTGGGGCTCCCTTTGTAATTTAGATTTGAGTTCTTTGATCTCCTCCTGAAGTGTGTTTTGTGTTTGCCTTTTAGCCTTATTCTTTTTTGCTGTATAGGCTATCGCTATTCCTCTCAAATATGCCTTGGCCGTGTCCCATATAATTTGTAATGATGTTTGTTGTTTAGTATTTTCTTTAAAAAATAATTCCATTTCTTTTCTAGTCCGTACAATAAATTCTTTTTCCTTTAAAATGTGAGAGTTTAATGTCCACCTTCTCCTTACTTTTTTCTGACCTTTCCAGACTATTTTCAGGGGGTTATGGTCAGCCCATGTATTTGACATTATCTCTATTGTATCTATATCTGGTCCTACCTCCCCGTTCATCCATGCCATATCAAGGCGAGACCAGGATTTATGTGGATTTGAGAAAAAAGTATATTCCTTTTTATTTGGGTTCTGTTTCCTCCATTGATCAAGTAGGTTAAATTCATGTGCCATCTCAAAAAATGTCTTTGGTAGTATTTTCTGTTTCTTTTTATTTTTCATATTACTAATATAATCCTTTTTTGGATCCACTACTGCATTATAGTCTCCTACCATGCAGATATTTTCTTGTCCAATTTCTATAAGTTTTTCATATAATTTATTATAGAATTCTTTTTGGTTTTCATTTGGGGCATATATTATCACCAATAGCCATGATTTCTGTTCGATTTGTAATTCTATTATTAATACTCTTCCATCTGTATCTTGGTACTTCAAATTGGCTTTAATTTCTTTCCTAATATAAACCACTATTCCTCTCTGTTTTGTTGTGCTAGTGCTGTGTGTAGTGCTCCTAGTTTCGGAAATTCCAAATAGTTTCTATGTTGTTCTTTTATATGTACCTCCTGTAAACAGACTATATCTACATCTTGTTTTAGTAATTTTGTTAATATTTGTTTTCTTTTAGCGGGTGCGTTCAATCCATTGACATTAATTGAGATCAGTCTAATTTCCTTTTCCATTATTTTACGTGTGTGTTCTACTTATGTAGTTTTCTTGTCCTCGAATCTGTTCCTCTTTCTTTCCTTTGTTCCCTTTGTTTCTTACTTTCTACCTCTCGTTCTATTTCCTTTAACTCTTGCTGTTGGTCTTCCTGGCTTTCAGATTCTAGTTCTTCTTTACTACCACTTTCTTCTTCCACCCCTTCCAACTGCTCATAAAATTCTCGTGCACTGTCTAAGCTATCAATCTTAATCTTTCTCTCCTGCCAAGATATCAACATCCCCTCCGGGATTAACCATCTGAATGGTATGTTTCTTTTAATTAAATATGCACTGAGAAATCTATAATCCCTTCTCTGTTCTCTTACTTTCCTTGGGACTTGTTTTAATGTTTGTATTTCTATGCCTTTGTAGATCATTGGGTTATCTCTCGTGATTCTATATATTATATCTCTAACTTTCTTTCTAGTCAATCTTATGTGGACTTCCCGTGGGAGTCTATTGCGTCTGGCATAGTTCGTGTGGATTCTATACACCTCATCTATCTCTAACAGAATCTCTTGCTTGTCCCTTTGTAAAGCCTCCGCTATCAACTCTACCATGATACCACCCAGATCTTCTTCCTTCTCTTCCACCACATTTTGAAATCTCAAATAAAATGCAGCTCGGTCCATTTCCAAATGGATAATCGATTCTTCCATTTTTTTGTTAGTTACCATCAATTTTTTATCTACCATGTCAACTCTTTCCCCTATGTTATCCAATCCTACTTCTACTTTCTGTATTCTTTTTTCATTTTTCTCCATAGTTTGTTGTATCATCTCTTTCCTATTATCTAATTTGTTCATGTTTCCTCTCATTTCTATGTGATTTTTAGAAATTGTCTCCTGCATTTTTAACATCGTTTCTTGAATAGTCAATAATGTTGTCTGCATAGTTTGCATGTTCAAAATTATACTCTGTTTTTCTGTCCCTAACATTCCTTCCAATGTTCTCTGACCTGGTGGGGATACAGGTGTCAATGCTGGACTAGATGTTGTCTTCTTTCCTGTCCTCAGTGTTGTCATGGTGCTATCCTATTCCTCAGATGTTTTCTATTCTTCAATATCTCTTTATTTGTTTCACCACTCCCTTGTTTAATTTAACTCTTTTACTCTTAACTTCCCGTTATTTCATTTTTTCTTTCCCTTTCTCTCCCCTTCTCAATCTGTATCTATTTTCACTGTCCCCCCAAACTTCTCTTCACTTTCTCCAACCCTCTTCATTTTCTCTTCACTTTCCCTCCTCTTTCTTACATAACACACAGTCTCTCTGAGACGCTAATTTTCTTCTCCGTTCTTAAATCAGTCACCGTCTGTCCGTTTCTATCTCCTTTGTCACCGTCTCGCATCCTCTCATCTCCTTCACTTTCTGAATCTTCTCCACTTGCTTGCTACGATCCTCTCGTCCTGTTAGATTCACCACCTCCATTGTCTCCATCTCTCCGTTTCACGACCTCTCCACTTGCAAACTTACTTCTCCTTTCTCTCCCGGCCCCACTTTTTCCAATGCTCTGCAGCATGCTGCTCCATGCCGCTCCTTCTCAGTCCTTCCTAGATCGCCATTTTCCTCCGTTCCAGCTGTCCGCTTGCCGGTCTTCTCCCTACGATCCTCTCCTGCTGGCTCCACCACCTCTATCGTCTCCTTCTCTCAGCCTCTTCTTCTTCACTCTCCACCCATCTCTTTTGTCCTGTGCTAGGACAATTACTACAAAGTTTTTATTTTTTGTCTCTCTCCTGTTAATCTTCTGGTTGTTATAGTTTGCTGACTCACAGCTCACCCCGCCGAGTCGCCGCTTGGCCTGAGGTTTCCCTCATAAACTGAGCTCCCTCCGACACCAACTAACTGACAAGTAAATCTTTTTAAATTTTTTCTATTGCTTTAAAGGTATTTTAGGATATTTTTAGACTCACTCATTGACACAGTCCATTAAGTATATCTTGCTTCCGCATCTTCTGTGGCTTGTCACGGCCTCAAATCCTCCATCAGTAGATAGCAGATATTTCCACGCTGGATTTAGGGGGTTTCCTTTCATCGTAGCAGGTGCTTGCCTCTCACCTCGCTACTCCCCAGGCTTCGCCCCTTTCGCGCGTAGCCCTCCAGGCTCACTGCGCCCCCGAAGGGTCTCCAAATGTGGAAAGATCAGAGTTGGAGGACGGAGCTTGTCCTCTTTCCCTTGCACCGCCTTGACATCGCCACCGGAAGTCTAGACTGGGCTTTTATTATCTCACTTTTCGAAATTTCCCAAGCTTCTTGAGTTGTTTTCCCCTTGAGGATTCTCATCCATGGAATCCATCCCAAGCCCTCTCTAAGTTTATTGAAATTAGCTCTCTTGAAGGCCAAGACTGTAGTTTGACTGTGTTCTATTGCTTGTGCTTCCACAATGTTGAATTCCAATATTGCATGATCACTTCCTTCCAAGGTTCCTGTGGCTTCAACACCTTCTATCCTTTCATCTCTGTTAGTGAGAATTAGATCCAAAATGGCTAATCCCCTAGTTCCCTTCTTTACTTTTTGGGAGACAAAGTTGTCTGCTAGGTTTGTCAGGAATCTGTTTGATCTTCCACTTGGTGCAGAGTTTGTCTCCCAGTTGCTGTCAGGGTAGTTAAAGTCCCCCATTGGTACTACCCTTGCTTGCCTTTGCCACAGTCTTTCTATTTCTATTTGTAGGTATTTGTATTTTGTTATCTTCTCCAGTTCTTTCTCGTCTATTCTGCTGTCTCCAGGCACTGCCAAGTCCACTATCCAGACTTTTTTGTCTTTCTTATCGACAATTGTTAAGTCCAGGGTGTTATGTTGCAGGTGCTTGTCTGTTTGAATTCTGAAGTCCCAGAGCAGTTTAATTTTATCATTTTCTAAGACTTTCTCTATTTTATGATCCCTCCAGTTCTTGCTTACAGGCAAATGATATTTCTTGCAGATCTTCCAATGCACCATTGTTGCTACTTTGTCATGCCCCCGCTTGTAGTCAGTCTGTGCGATCTTCTTGCAGCAGCTTACCAGGTCGTCCACTGTTTCTTCAGTTTCTTTGCATAGGCAGCACTTACTGTCTGTTGCTGTCTTCTCAATTTTGACTTTGTATGCATTTGTCCTTAAGGCTTGGTCTTGTGCAGCCAGAATTAGTCCCTCGGTCTCTTTCTTCAATTTCCCTGCTCTTAGCCATTGCCAGGTCTTCTTATTATCTGCTTTTCCAGTTATTTTTTTTAATGTACTGGCCATGTAGTGCTTTGTCTTCCCATGCCTCTATTCTGTTCTTCATTTGGTCTTTGTTGTAGGCCAGTTTGGTCTCTCCAGTAGTCAGTAAGCCTTCCTGATATACTAATTTCAGTGCATCTTCATCATTGTCCTTCAGATATTCTTCCAAAGCCATTTTTTCTTTTTCTTTCTTTCTTTTTTTTAAAAGATATTTTATTGATTTTATACAGGTAAGGAAGGGAGGGGTTGGTATAGGTAGTTGGATTCAGGATGGGGTTCAAGGATAAGATTGGGGTGGGGATAGGTACAAAATGGGATTACCCCAATAACATTCCAAGCTTTAGCAAACAAACTATTGTCCGGATACAGGTGTTCAGTGGGAATAGTTAATATAGTAATAAGTAGTTATAGTCAACAAAAATAACAATAATTATAAACCATGTCAATTAATCAATAAACATCAAGCATCTTAATATCTTTCACAGTCATTTCTCACCAACTCATTTTGCTAACTATTGATAAAAGTTTTCCCATGTCTTAAAATAAACTGAGTCTTCTTTCTCCTTAATCTCTAAGGTTAATCTGTCCATTTCTGCACATTCTAGAATTTTCCTAATTATAATCTCATCAGATGGTACATTTTCATTTTTCCAGTATTGAATAAATGCTATTCTCGCAGCTGTCAATATATGTAATATTAAATACTCATTCTTTTTCCCGTAATTAGTTCCTAGTATTCCTAGCAGAAACAGTTCTGGCTTAAATTCTATCTGTATTTTAGTCATCTTTTCTAGCCATCTATGAATCTTAGACCAGAATTTCTTTGTGCTAGGACATATCCACCAGATATGGTAATAAGTGCCTGGCTTTTGTTTATATTTCCAACAGTTATTCAAAACATTTTTATACATTTTCACTAGCCTTACTGGTGTCATGTGCCATCTATAGAACATTTTATATAATTTTTCTTTATATGAAGCTGCTTTAGTCAGTTTAATATATCTATCCCATAGTTTTTGCCAAGCTTCTAAGTCTATAGAATATCCAAAGTTTTTTGCCCAAACTATCATTGTCTCTTTTACTTGTTCTTCTTCCATCTTCCAACTTAGCAGAAATCTATAAAGTTTCTTAATCAAATTTTCATCTGTTTTCAAAAGTATTTGGTCAAATTCTATCTGTTCATTATAAAATCCCATTGTCTTTAAATCTTTCTTGTATCTTTTTTGTATTTGTAGGTATGGCCACCATGCTAAATTAATGCCTTGTTGTTGTAAATCTTGCCTGTCTTTAAGTTTTCCATCCTTGTCCAAAATGTCTTTATAGGTAACAGGTTTATCAGGGTTAATTAAATTTGGATATGCAAAGGCTTCCATTGTTGAGAGCCAAACTGGTATTTTAATATAAAGTTTTTGTTTTATTCTTTCCCATTCTGAAAGCAGTGCATTCCTTATAGCGTGGTTTTGAAAATATCTATGTATTTGGTGTTCTGGACCAACCAGTAGCTAAGAACTGTATGTTAGGATGTTTAGCATTTATAGGGTTAAACGCTGTTTCCTTAAGAAATGGCTTATGGGTAATGTAGTTTCAGCAGTCAGTTTATCTAGTCAGTGGGAGGAGTTCAAAGGTTTATGACTGTACTTCCTGGCTCTGTGCCATTGTTTGATTCTCTTCACTTTGGGATCCAGCCTCATGGCTCGGACACAGCAATTGTTCAACATGTGATTTATATACAGGACAGGAGGACATCACTGTCTTTCAACCTAATGATATGGATCCAACGCGCCACCTTCTCGCACAACCACGAAAGAGAATCTCGATCACCAAATGTGCCAACTGGCCAGGGAACTGGCAACGCATCATCTGAACAATGAGAACCCCCCCAACAAATAAGCATGCAAGATGTCAGGCCTCCTCAGCTCAACATAGAGGCAGAGGAATTCAAGCCGAGACCACAAAGTCCTTCATCCGTGCCACTGGAAATTAACCCCAACAAGAAGTATTCTGAAGAAAAATGCCAGCCGTCTGTACCACGTTTCCCTGCTCTTGGGAACAATTTCTTTGAGGTTCAACAAGAAGCCACTGAGCATGCTTCAGATGACCTCAACACCGTACCAACCCAACCTGATGGCAAACCCTGCATAGCACCATTGGATCCTCCAACATCCTGGAGAAGAAGGTTAGATTTAAGAAAGTATAAGGTCTGCTGCAAATGCTGTGAGTCTATGGAACACACAGCCAAAGCTTGTACAGCTATGGGGAAGTGTCATCACAAGAGTGACAAGCACCCAAGAGCCCTGCATCCAGACTCTGATCAGTTACAAAATGCAGTTTCTACTCCACTTTCTGCCAAGGAGCCCCAGCACGGCTCCAAAGAGCACCCAGAGGCACCCGCCAAGGTCAACTGCACATTAGTGTGTACTGACCCACCATTCCCTAGTGGACCCCCAAGCAAAGAAACGTCTTTCACAATGTGCTCTGTACTACAGAGCATGGCGGGGAGGAAAGTCACTGGACTCCGCATCCAGCCAGTAGATGGGAGTTCATGGTCCCTAAATCCTGGATTGGTCATCCCAGGAATGTTCTTTATCGACCAGCTCCCCCCAATTGCCTTACGGTTCCTAAATCCTGAAGCCGAACTCTTGGCTCCATTGAGAGTAGACGCCCCTGTCACCTTTGCCTACCACGGCATGGTCAGAGGCCCAACAAGTCCTCCAACTGCCATTAAGATGGAACCTGAATGGGTTATCCCAGGAACGGTCTGTGTTGACCAACTGCAAACTCCAACCCAGGAGAATAACTCAACAACCTCAACAACTCAACCCAGGAGAATAACTCAACAACATTCCTAGTAATGGAAGAGCACCTCACTTAAAACCACGCCAAGAACACTCCACGCTTGTGACAACCAAACCCGTTTTGGAAGCAACAGTGTTCCAGACTAGTAAAAGTCACAATGACTTAGCCTTGTCCATAGAGGTCAAAAACTTTCTGCAGCTACGCGCGTTCTCCCAGAGCACCACACATTGGGACGGAGCACGTCTGCCAGAACAGAAACGAGACTGGGAGTCATTGAGCACACTCCTAAGTTGTCTCCAAAGCATATACATGCAACACATGTATGTCTCCAGCTCACCCGCCACCATACAAAAGAAAGAAATGTACGCTTTCTCAGATGTGTCAACAAAGGTGATTGCAACCATAGGATACATCACAGTCTACAGCGGGGAGAGAGTCTACAGCGGGGAGAGCTTCATTCATGTCATTTTCGTCATTGGAAAGGTGAAAATAACAACACAACAAGACCACACCGTACCAAGGTTAGAACTCTACGGTACCATATTGGCAGTAAAATTCACCATCCTGACAACACAAACGATAGGTCTTGAGCTACAAACCATCACCTTCTACACAAACAGCAAGGTGACGCCAAGCTACATCTGCTACCAAAGCAGACACTTCTACCTCTATGTAGGCAACAGGGTAGAAAAGAAACATCCTCAAGTCCTGAGCAATGGCAACATATGCTGACAGATAAGAACCTTGTGGACCAAGCTAAGTGGTCCACCTTTGCAGCACAGTTGACAAAATTGATCTGGCTAAAAGGTCCTGAGTTCCAGACCGTCTGCTTGTCCACAGTGGACAAAGAGATGGAGAAACCACCTTCTAAATGTTTCCTACAACCAGCCCGCTTCGAACGCCCCTCCAAACAAAGACCCATCAGATTGGGCATAGTATTGATCGTCCTGATCACTTGTCTTAGCATCCAAGGAACTAACTTTGTAGGAGCCTGCAGGGACTTACAGACTATTGAAGCTATTTGTCATGAGCCAATAATTGACAAGGGCCTGAAGGCTAAAAATTACCCTTCCCACGCATCTCACATGGGAGAAACGTGAGAGCGCATGATTGGCAGACCCCGCACAATCATAGACTCCATGGTGACAAAAACACCCACGTTGACACATGAGATTCTCACTACCTGCATGGAAGAAGAAGCAGCCATCATCAGCGCTGATCCAGTGGTTCCAGTCTCTTCTGTTCCCGAGAATCCTGTGATCTCAGCTTCCTTTGTTCCAGAGTATCTCCTGGATCCTGATTCTTCTGTTCCTGAGTATCCTGTGGTTTCAGCTTCTTTGGTTCCTGAGTATCCAGTAGATCCAGCTCCTTTGGTTCCTGAGTATCCTGTGGTCCCAGCTTCTGCTGTTCCTGAGTTCCCCGTGGACCCAGCTTCCTTCATTCCGGTGAATCCTGTGGATCCAGGTGCCTTTGTTCCTAAGAATTTTTGGGTTTCAATTTTCTTGACCCAGAAATCCCTTTGGTTCCAGTTTGTCTTGCAGAATGACCTTGTCTTGCAGAATGACAAGGATGAGTACCAGAACTATTGGCCCATGAGACTTTGCGTAGGGCCCCACCTAGTTTGCTGGACTAGTTCGCCAAGCTGAGGTCCAGATCATGAAACCACGTGAGTCAGACCATGACTCAAAGACTCTCGTGAAAAGGCTTTACACCAGGCCAATCACTGACCTGGTCCTGCTGCAAAAGAAGACCGAACTGGAAGATTAAGCCTCAAGCCATGTATATTGTGTTTACCTCATGATTGCATTGTTTGATGTAACACCTTGTTTATCTCTGTTATAATTGTGCATGTTTTGTATTTACCTTACAGTTAAGCATGTTTACATGTCTTGATACCATGTTTGCCTATTTTAGTTAAATAGTCAGTTAGTAATGAAAATTGCATGCCTTAATGTTATGTTTTGCTTATTCTAGTTAGCCAACAGTGATTTGCATGTTGATGCTATGTTTTGCTTATTTTAGTTAGTTAGTAGTGGAAATTTATATTTCCAAGCTGGGAGTGTTCTGGACCAACCAGTAGCTAAGAACTGTATGTTAGGATGTTTAGCATTTATAGGGTTAAACGCTGTTTCCCTAAGAAATGGCTTATGGGTAATGTAGTTTCAGCAGTCAGTTTATCTAGTCAGTGGGAGGAGTTCAAAGGTTTATGACTGTACTTCCTGGCTCTGTGCCATTGTTTGATTCTCTTCACATTGGGATCCAGCCTCATGGCTCGGACACAGCAATCATTCAACATGTGATTTATATACAGGACAGCAGGACATCACTGTCTTTCAACCTAATGATATGGATCCAGATTAATATTGCGTTCCAGACATATTTCATCTTAATCGTGAGTTGTTGATTACCTCTGTGAATAAAGTATTCTTCTTTGATCTGTTCATTCGAGTAAATGCTACCTGTCTACACGGATGTAAGGCGCACACGGCCATGGAAACAGGATATTTGGCATACCACAGAAAGGCATGCCAGCCCAGTTGTAGGTCATGGCCCTCTAGGTAGGTAGAGAAGCCTTTTATTTCTCAGGATTATCCATTCTTTGATCCATAGTAAGATAGCTGCTTGATAATAAAGTCTCCAATCTGGGAGTCCAAATCCTCCACTATCTTTGGCTTCTTGTAACATTTTAGCTTTAATTCGTGCTTTTTTCTCTTGCCATATACATCTTAGTATTGTTGCATTTAAATCATCAAAGAATATCTTTCCCAGCCATTTTTTCATCTTCAACCATCTGATGTACTTGCAGCATTCCACGCCCACCTATTTGCCTTGGTAGATAGAGTCTGCCTGTTTCACTGCGTGGATGAAGGGCATGATTCATTGTCATTATATTTCTGGTCTTCCTATCCATTGCTTTTAGTTCTGCTTGAGTCCAGTCCACTATTCCAGCTGTGTATCTAATGCCTGTATTATTATTATTGTTATTGTTATTGTTATTGTTATTGTTATTGTTATTGTTATTGTTATTGTTATTGTTATTGTTATTGTTATTGTTATTGTTGTTGTTGTTGTTGTTGTTGTTATTTTCCATACAATTAATTTAAAAAAAATAATTATATGCCCCAATTTTATAAATTGTATAAATTCCCAATTCTACTCTCAGGGAAACAGCTGAAGTCCTTTTACCCCCTTAAAGATACTTCTCGGACGATGTGATTGGATTTGTTCTAGTGGTGATATAAATTAAATCCCAAAGTTCAGCTCAATATAAGTGCATAATGGTAATGTTGGTATTTTGTATTTAATAATTCAGTCTAAGGAAGCTGCATACGTATGATTTTTAAAAAATATTTTTACAGAGCATTCAGTTGTGACTTTTAAATGAACTCCTTTGATGTTGAGGGAGCCAAGATCCAGTCACAGAGAAAAGTTCCCCCAGGTAAGGAAAGGTGTGCACTTGCTCTGTTGCCTCCTCATCAATTAGCCCTATATGGCAATGCTGTCATTTTCCAAAGACCATAACTTTTGACTTTGACTTATCATAATCAGTAATTATTACGAGAATAGGAGCCAAGTCCTCTTAACAGCACATGCAACCCAAATGTCATATCGGCAACACCTTTGTCTTACCTTTTGGTACATATCAATCCTACTTATCATGGCTCCATTGAGCCGCAAACACACTCTCAAACAAATGAACAAAAATGGGATGGAAGGGACCATAGAGGTTTTCTAGTCCAACCCCCTGCCCATAGCAAGAGATCCTATACCAATCCAGACAAAAGGAATGTCCAGCCTCTTTTTGAAAATCTCCATTAATGGAGCACCCACAACTTCATGAGGCAAGCCGTTCCACTGATTAATAGTTCTCACTGTCAGTGCTTGTAGAAAGGGCTTTGAGCAGGGTCAACATCCTGAGCTCCATTTGAAGGCCAGTCAATTTCTTGCATAATATTTCTTTGTTTACTGTGTCAAATGCTATAAAGCCAGCAAACCATTATTTCCTCTGACTGATATTTTTATAGTTAGATGGTTCAAGACAAAAGAATTGTCAAGAGTGGATCACATCTGCCTAAAGACTGCTGGTTCTTCTACAAGGAATGCACTTTTCATCCACCTACTATAAATTCTTTTCAAGTGGAAGTTTGCATATATTTTAGTCACAATATCTGTTAGAGAAATCGTCCTATTAGGGTCCTTTTTAGTCCCTTTTTTATATATAGGAATTACAATTGCCATCTTTGACCCAAATGGGCATGGCGGATATTATTTATATTTGTAAATGTATATGTCAATGGAGGGTCCCACCAGTCGGGATATTTCTTGAATTTTTCAGCTGGTAGAAAATCCTCTCCAGAGGCCATATTGCTCTTCAAACCTTTTATAATGAATTTGATCATGAGAATTTTAGGGCAAAAAATAGTTGATACGTTGCCTAACATATTTGTAGATTTTTAATAAAATGGTTGGTTAAGATCCTTTGATTTGACACAGAGCCTCTAAGCAATTGGGATGATGTCATGAAAAGACAGGTCTCTTTTGATCGTTTCCTCCCGACTGTATATCCCAATCCTTATTTATAACACTTACAAATGCCATGGTGAAAAGATTATTTGCAGCAGAACCTTTTCTTAAACACCCTGATCCTGAGGAACCTTTCATCATCCAAGATGATGCTAGTGATGTTGCGGTGGGCACAGTTCTCCTACAAAAAAACCTTAGGGGGGATCTGCAGCCCTGTGCCTACACTTCACAAAAGCTTTCGGAAACAGAGAGGGGATGGACTGCTTGGGAGAAAGAGGCTTTTGTGGTGAGATGGGCGTTATTAACTTGGCACCATTTCTTGGAAGCGAGTAAAGTGCCTTTCGAAGTATAGACTGAACATTATTATTATTCAAAATAATCTTGAATTACCTAGAGAAGACATGGTTGGATCTATTCCTTACACACCAACACTCCACTCACTTTACAGAAAGGGAAGGACAAACACAAACCTGTGTGACTTTGTAGGTGCCTGCTACTGTTGACATCTGGATGGAGCTCTCTCTGCTAGCTCCATCAACAAGAGCCAAAAGCATCTCCTTCCTTCCACAGCCGTAGTTAGGAACATTGGCTTCTCCAATAGAGAGTATGTCCATCAAGGCATCTGAAGTGCCGAGGGTGTTATCATAGTTGTGATGGATGTTGTAGCCAAGTGTGAGATTGTGCAGGAGCTGGGGATTCTCATTCACCAGTTCAATATTGCAAATCATGCATAGTAACAGTGCATAGGATAAACTAGTGTAAAACATGATCATGTTAATATTAGCATCATCAACAGCAACAAAAATACTTTTTCTCCATTTAATCATCTTTTTTCTCTACAAAGTAGCTGAAACATAAGCCAATATTGATCCAAAACTAGAGGCAAATGAGAGTCACCCATCACCCTTTAATATTTTTAGTGTTGACGATGGGGATAGTCCTCAAAAAGGTTTAACATATCAGAAACATACAATTATTTTAGCAGTACTAATATATTCATAGCCCAGAATAATTCAGTCATTAAAGAAGAACCACCATTAAAGGAAGGAGATTTTTGATAAGTGACCCAGAGAAGCTGTTCTAAAAGTCATCTTCTATTCCTTTAAAAATCAGACATTGCATATCAATCAGTTATAAAAATAGGGAAATGGTTGGGAAGAGGAAAGTAGAACCATTTTAATCATTATTTTCAACCAAAGTCAGTATTCCAGTCATGAATTTAGGATTGAACAGAGAGAGGAAAATAATGTGGAGTTCTTTCAGGTTTCATTTGCCTGTTTCTACTCTCAGAAAATAAGGCAAAAGAGAGAGGCTGTGTTAATCAAAAGGATTCAAAAAATTTGTCAGATCCTGCAATATGAGATAAAGTAAAACAAGAAGAAAAAAAGAAGAGTGTTAGAACTGCAAATGGAGGGAATGAAACTCCATCGCATGACTTACAGCTGAATCTGACTAGAAGGAGCCATGTTGAAAGGTAATGTTGCAAGTGTTATTTCTGATGCAGAGATGACAATACCAATGAGAAGATCTCCTGGCCTATAATAGCTCCATGGCTTTTCTCCATCCTGGTGGTCCAAATTCAGTGGGCACTTCATTCTCAGCTTCCCAGAGAGTGGCTGGGACACCAGCAGCATCAGACACAGAAGCAGAAGCAGGAGGTCCATAATTCATGGGGCAGAATCAATCTCCTTCCTCTTTCTAAAAAAGAATTAGAATTCAAAGCACTCTGACAGGGTGGAATATCCAACGGCTTTCCTGATTCAAACAGAGAAACCAAGATTTACCTGAAAGAGAGAGAAAATATATTCAAGAGCACAGCTCCTGTCTGTCCTGTAATGTGAGCCACAAAAAGCATAACCTGTGATATTTATCCTTTTCTGATGCAGGATCCCTTCCATGTTGCTTCAGTCTGATGTTTACATCAAAGGCAGTCACTGGAGACATAGGAGAAGAGGTCTCAGAGACAGGGATGGTGATGATTGTGGTGAGAAGGAGCTTCTGCTCTTGGGACCCTGAACTTCTTCTACGTAAGGAGGGGTGGCTGGAGAAAAGCACATTAGAGAAAAGTCACAGACACACCCCTTGGGGTAGTGTTCTGTAGTGGTCTTTGTTCTGGACCAACCAGTAGCTAAGAACTGTATGTTAGGGTGTTTAGCATTTATAGGGTTAAACAGTTTCCTTAAGAAATGGCTTATGGGTAATGTAGTTTCAGCAGTCAGTTTATCTAGTCAGTGGGAGGAGTTCAAAGGTTTATGACTGTACTTCCTGGCTCTGTGCCATTGTTTGATTCTCTTCACTTTGGGACCCAGCCTCATGGCTCAGACATCATTCAACATGTGATTTATATACAGGACAGGAGGACATCACTGTCTTTCAACCTAATGATATGGATCCAGATTAATATTGCATTCCAGATATATTTCATCTTAATCGTGAGTTGATTATCTCTGTGAATAAAGTATTCTTCTTTGATCTGTTCATTCGAGTATACAGCTACCTGTCTACACGGAAGTAAGAGCACACGGCCGTGGAAATAGGATAGTTGAAAGACATTGTTAAAATTCTGTGCCCTGTATGGAAGTTAAAAGTAAATTCATTAATCTTCTTCGTATCAGCTTGGATGCAGTAAAGTTAATGCAATTCTCTAGTTAAAATCAGTGATTACCTTCACGTTAGCTTGGAATGTTTCAAGTAAAGGACTGTAAATATTCTTTGCATTGTTCTGAAAATGCTACCAATCTGTTTGCCAGCCAAAGTTGCATGTGAGGACCGTCTTTAAAGAACAGAAACGTTCAGAAAGGGCGATCCCCCCCTTCTCCTTGCCTGTAACTCAAAATGTATGTGTGAGCCTGCTTGTAATCTAAGCTAGAATAAGTTCTCTTCGATGCAAGCCAGCCTGATTGTTCTGAATCACCCTGTTTGATGATTTGCAAGTATCAAACCTTTCTCCTTCTTCTGTCTGCAAAAGGGAAGGAAAAGTTGTTAATCCGCGAGGCTTTGTTCAAAAGACTTTTCAGAACAGGCAGCCTCCCCCACCTACCCATAAAACTTAGTTCGAAGACAAAGGAGTAGTCAAACCATTAATTGCCATGGTAACTAAGCAACTGGGGTTTAGAAGAGCTGAACTCCACCAAGAAGCCCCCTCCCTTGGAATCTAAAGATTGTGTCTCTAAAAGTTCAAAGGAGAGTTGAGCAGCTTCTGCCCCTTTGCTTGCAACTCACATAGCTTGAAACAAATAGGAAGAAAAGGGGAGGAGGCCAGAGATGCTTGTGTGTGTAAAAGGAGACTAGCATTGTTACTGAGAGAATTGTTTTTCAACTGCAAACATTTGTGTTTTCATCACAATTTTGTCTGCTTGGAAAGAAAGGAGAAAAACTTTGAAACAGATTCTTCCAATGCTCTGCTTGTTCATTTGATTATAACAGCTTGTCAGAGAAAAGAGCCAAGCCCCTGTTAAGAATAAACATTTCAAACTGAAAGGAAAAGTTGCTGGCCAAGGAATTTCTTAAAATTACACCACAGACCCTTAGTTACAGTCCTGCTGGAGAATTCAGACACTTAGTTGCTAAGTGAAGCATAGGTGCAGCACCCCCCATCCAGAAGCTAAGCTGCAGAGAGCAGGCTTGCACCTACTCAAGCAAGCAACACCCCCTAGAGGGTAAAAAGTGAACTTCACCTGAAATAATCACTCATGCAAGCAGTGATCCCTAGTAGTAAAAGGGTGAACTTCACTGAAGCACCCAAACAAACAAGCAACATCCCCCTAGTGGGCAAAAAGTGAACTTCACCTGAAATAATCACTCATGCAAGCAACACCCCCTAGAGGGTAAAGAGTGAACTTCAACTGAAGTAATCACTCATGGAAGCAGTGACCCCTAGTAGTCAAAGGGGAACTTCACTGAAACGTCCAAGCAAGCAACCAGCACCCCCTAGTGGGCTCAGAGTGAACTTCACCCAAAGTAATCACTCACACAAGCAGTCACCCCTAGTGGTGTCTTTGCTGAAGGCAAATTAAGGAGAAACAAAGGCAGCAAATTAACCTTGCTAATTATCGTGAAGCTATATGACCCAGGCGGAAGCTTATGGGAGCTAGTGGAGCTCAGTAGGTTTCAAGGCGGTCAACAGCTTGTGACGTAACGACCACGGTGGAAGTTATGAGAGCTGAGTGGAGCTTAGTAATTTCCAGGTGGCCACTAACGTGCAAAACGTGGTACTAGAAGACAGAATTTAGCTGACCAAATGCCCCCTAGTGGTTAAAGAAGAAACTTCACGCGAGCCTTTAATCATGCAGAGAGAGAGAGCCCTCTAGTGGACAAAGGGGTGAACCTCAAGGAAGAGCACCCTGGTGACTGAGTGAATTTCGCTGAAGCACCAAGGACGCAGGAGGGCGCCCCCCAGTGGCATCTTTACAGACAGCACCCTGGTGGCTGATCTGCAAACAGCAAGCTTGTATTTACCCACATAGAGAGTACACCAACGGTGCCTCTACAGCGACCCCTAGTGGTCAAAGTGAGACGGATGGAAAACTACCAAAACAGAAGGCATAAACCACAAGTTATAGACATATCAAATTATTGCTTAATGTAATGACCAATGTGCTGGATAAATTATGTTATGAAACATGTTCCAAGAAGTGGCAACCGAAAGTAACAGATGGTGTAAGATAGCATCCGTAGATGAAGTAAGACGCCCAGCTACATGTACTTCTCCCTTTTCTGTCAGGTTCAAGTTGATATAAACTTCTTCTTTTGCTGTGTTAAAAGTAGATAAGAAGTCACCCCGTGGGCGAAGCGAGGGTGACAGATTGTATAAAAGTGACACCCTGGGCGTAACCCAGGGTTCAGAATTTGTCATGCTAATGCTCTGAACCTTTGCGCAAATAAACCTGTTTTCTCCAACCCTTCGTGGTCTTATCTTCTGAATCCAACACGTAAGTTTCTACTACATCTAACTGGCGAGCCAGCCAGGAGATAAGGAGTCTTGGGGCTCACTGGAGGGCCCACCCCGGTGCAGAGGGCCTGTCGTGTTGGGGGAAACCTCCCAGGCGCCATCGGACTGTTTCTTCCGAGGGATTTCCCTGTAGCACAGGGCTCCGGTAACGGCGGTCGGCCTCTCCAAGAACCACTGGTGAAGGGAACGGAGACCAGGGCATGCTCCAGCTGGCCACGGGACGGTGGATTCGCCTGCAGGCAAGTATTGGATGGGGACAGGATCCTCCCTGTAAACAGGGAAGGAGGAGAGGATTGATCACCCTCTCTTTGGAATCAGGTGGGAGTAGTGTTGTGTTTGTGTGCGTGCGAAAGGCTACTGCGGTTCCCAAAGGTGACTGTGAGTCTCCAGCACCCTGGGCCAGTAGAGTGTGAGTGGCGTTCGCAGTTCCCATCAGAGACCGTGTCCAACCGGCTCCCTGGGTCGAGCGTGAACGTGTGACAAACCCTACTGTTACCTCGAGTGGAAGGACCCCTTACCATCCGCTCATCCCTTTCCTATATTGCCTTGTCTGGTGCCCTGGGAGGGTCATGGGGGGAGGTAAAAGTGTACCCCTTACCCCATTGAGGTGTATGTTGAAGAATTTCAAGTCAGCTTATGCAACTCAGGACTATGGTATTAAATGGAGCAGGCAGAGGTTGAGAATTCTCTGCGAGGTAGAATGGCCAAGCTTTAACTTAGGATGGCCAGACACAGGGACCTTGGATCCCTCGGTCGCTTTAAGGGTCCATCAGCTAGTGTTTCACCCCACGTTAGGTCACCCAGACCAGGCACCCTATATTGATGTGTGGCTCGGCCTGTTGCAAAAACCTCCACCTTGGATTCAGACGTGCAAAACAGAGCAATGTAGGCTCCTAGTTTCACGCACCTTGCCGCCCCAGAAGATAAGGAAAATCATCCCAGTACTGCCTAGTTGTCCTGCAGAATTGCCACATCCACCGCCGTATGTACCCCTACAGGGGTTAGGAGGAGCGTCCTTACCATCAGCCTCGTCCTCAGCCTCTGGGTCCATGTGGCGTTTGGATCAACTATCCCCCATGATGAAGAGTCCTACAGATAGGAAGTGCCAGGAGCCAGCCGTAGCCCCCCAAGATGCCCGAGATCACGAAGCCGGACCGTCTACCAAAGGGGCAGAAGGGGGGGTCGAGGAAGAGAAGGAGAAGGCAGTGCTACATATTGTGGATAGAGAAGAAGAGGAACCAATAGCCGAACGAACAAGGGCCAAAACTGAGCAAGCATCATTGAATGCTCCCCTTAGGCAAGTTGATCAATTAGTTGTCAGTAAGGACAATCCGGCGGACACGGTGACTGCCCCGCTATTCCAACATGTGCCCTTTACTACCTCAGACCTCCTCAATTGGAAGTTTCATTACGGCCCTTTTAGTGAGAAACCAAAGGAGGTGGCAGATCTGGTAAAGACCATTGTGGATACCCATAACCCCACTTGAATGGACATGCAACAGCTCATGGGAACCCTGTTTAATCCTGAAGAAAAGGAAAAGATCCAGATAGCTGTGTCAAAATTATTGAAGCCCAGTTTACCAATGCTTCGCAATCTTGCGGAATACGTTGAACAGAAATTCCCTTCCAAGGATCCCTCCTGGAATCCATATAGTGACCTTCATGAACTACAGGCCTATCAACAGCTAGTGGTGCAGGCAGTTCGTGTAGCAGGAAAGCCATCCGTTAATATGTCCAAACCATCCTTGGTAGTGCAAGAAGCCACCGAGAGTCCGGAGGCATTCTATGCTCGGTTGCTGGACGCATACCAAATGTACACTCCCATAGACCCAACAGAGCCCGCAAACGCCCGAATGCTTGCCATGGCGTTCATTTCACAAAGTGCCCCTGATATCCGAAGGAAATTACAAAGATTGGAGGGAGCTCTGGGAAAGCCCATGAGTGAATTAATGGAGGTGGCCCGAAAGACATTTGTGAATAGAGAAAAAGAAGAGGAGAAGAAGAAGGATCAGAAAATGCAGAGGAAAGCTGAACTGCTGGCTGTCGCTATGATGGGGGGACCACGAGGACGAGGGGTTAGCTGGAATAGGGGAAGCGGTATGACGTTGGGACGGAACCAGTGCGCCATATGTAAAAAGGAAGGACACTGGAAGGGTGAATGTCCGGAAAGAGAGCAGGCTGAAGAACAAGGAGGGGGAAGAGGCAGGTTTGTGACAAGCTACAGAACCGGTCCGGGCCGAGGTCAGAGAGGGAGAGGAAGGGGATTTTCGAGACCCCCCCTCATCGGCCTGGCAGAAATGGAGGAAAGGGACTGAGACCGACCGGGTTCAGCCCGCCTCCCAGAACCTGTGGTCAGTCTAACAGTAGGAGGCAAACCTGTTCCCTTCCTTGTAGACACCGGAGCCACCCGATCAGTCCTAACCCAACCTCTAAGCCCAGCCTCCCCTCACACCATCAGCATACAGGGAGCGACAGGGAAAATCTTACAGCGACCAATATTGGAGCCTCTGGTCTGCACTACCAAAGGAAAAACCATAACCCACCAGTTTGTCTACATGCCTGATTGCCCCATCCCTCTATTAGGGAGAGATCTGCTATGTAAGTTGAGGGCGCAGATCTCCTTTGAGGAGGATGGCACCATGGAAATGAAATATGGAAAGGTATGCATGGAAATACCCCGGGAAGAGGGGTGGAGAATTATGATGACACGAATAGTAGAACGAAATACTGAATGGGAAGAATTCGATGTGCCGTATTTGTGGGCTGAGGATAACCCCCCTGGATTTGCTCGACATCATCCTCCGATAATAGTAGAAGAACTTCCAGCGAAGATACCAATTAGAATCAGGCAATGCACATATCCCCGATCCGTGGTCCAAGCTATCCAGGACGTGATAGACGTGTACATAGCCCATCACATCCTAGTCCCTATAGAGTCTAAATGGAATACTCCAATCCTACCAATCCCAAAGGGGGAAGGGAAATATCGCCCTGTACAGGATTTGAGAGTGGTAAATGAGGCTACTGTCTCCATTCACCCAGTAGTACCAAACCCCTATGTCATATTAGGACTGATCCCTCCAACAGCCAAGTGGTTTTCAGTGATCGATCTGAAAGACGCCTTCTTCACAATACCCATACATAAGAAAAGCCAACATCTGTTCGCGTTTGAGTGGGAAAATCCAACATCAGGAAGAAAACACCAGTATGCTTGGACACGATTGCTCCAGGGGTTCAAAAACTCTCCAACCCTATTTGGGGCTGCACTAGGGAGGGATTTGGAGGCTTTAAACATCCCTCCCCCAGATGTTGTGCTGCAGTATGTTGATGATTTATTAATTACGGGCCAGACAGATGATGACTGTTGGCAAAATACGTATGACTTACTTCATCTTCTGCAAGACCGAGGTTATAAAGCGTCCCGAAAGAAAGCCCAACTAGTAGCAATGAAAGTGAGATATCTGGGATATGAAATAGAGCAAGGAAGAAGAACCTTGGGGCATGAAAGGAGGGGGGCTATCTGTCAGCTGCCTGTGCCAAAAGACAGGAAAGAGTTAAGGGGCTTTCTGGGTGCTGCTGGGTTCTGCCGGATATGGATCCCTAATTTCAGTTTGATAGCAAAACCCCCTGGTGGCCAAAGAATGAAGTTCACTAAACTCATTCAAATTGTCTAGGAAGTTTTCTGAGTGTTCCCTAGTCATGGCAAAGAAATGGCCAAACGGGAAGCCAAAGTAGCCCTGTGTGTGGCAAAAACAGGACAACTGGGAAAGGAAGAGGAGGCCAAAGCAGCCCTATGTGCGGTTAGGCAAAGGGAAGAAATGGCCATAGCTCAAGCCAGGATCGAGTTTCTACAGCATGAACGGGAGGCAGCAGAGGCAAAGACTCAGGCCAACTTTGAGTTTTTACAACTCGAACAGGAGGCAGCTGAAGCAGCCGCAAAAGTAGCAGCTTTACAGAAAAGGCTTGATAGCCATGTCAAGGCCCACGTGGATGACCTCAACACTGTAATGATCTAGCCTGACGGCAAACCCTGCACAGCACCATCAGATCCTCCAATGCCCTGGGGAAGAAAGTTGAACATAGGAGAGTACAAGGTAGCCTTCAAATGCTGTGAGTCTCCAGAAGACACAACCAAAGCTGGCGAAGCTAAGGGGAAGTGTCTCCCGAGCAAGAGTGACAAGTACCCGGAAGCCCTGCATCCAGACTCTGGGCAGCTACAGCAAGCAGCTTCTACTCCTCCTTCAATCAAGGAGCCCCAGCATGGCTCCAAAGAGCGCCCAGAGGCACCTGCCAAGGTCAACTGCACATTAGTGCGTAATGACCCACCATTCCCCAGTGAACTCCCAAGCAAAGAAACGTCTTTCATAACGTACTCTGTCCCACAGAGCACGGTGGGGAGGAAAGTCACTGGACTCCGCATCCAGCCGGTAGATGGGAGCTCACGGATCCAAAATCCTGGATTGGTCATCCCAGGAACATTCTGTGTCAACCAGCTCCCCCCAATTGCCTTACGGCTCCTAAATCCTGAAACCAAAATCTTGGCTCCATTGAGAGTAGATGCCTCTGACACCTTTGCCTACCACGGAATGGTCAGAGGCCCAACAAGTCCCTCAACTGCCATTAAGATGGAACCTGAATGGGTCATCCCAGGAACGGTCTGTGTTGACCAACTGCAAACTCCAACCCAGGAGAATAACTCAACAACCTCCATTCCTAGTAATGGAAGAGCACCTCACTCAAAACCATGCCAAGAACACTTCACGCTTGTGACAACCAAACCCGTTTTGGAAGCAACAGTGTTCCAGACTAGTAAAAGTCACAATGACTTAGCCTTGTCCATAGAGGACAAAAACTTTCTGCAGCTACGCACGTTCTCCCAGAGAACCACACACTGGGACGGGCCACGTC
This sequence comes from Azemiops feae, assembly GCA_023970755.1. Classification (NCBI taxonomy): domain Eukaryota; kingdom Metazoa; phylum Chordata; class Lepidosauria; order Squamata; family Viperidae; genus Azemiops; species Azemiops feae. The sequence continues at coordinate 23,367 of JALGBA010000048.1, read as the reverse complement.
TGCCAGAACAGAAACAAAACTGGGAGTCATTGAATACACTCCTAAATTATCTCCAAAGCATACACGTGCAATGTATGTATATCTCCAGCTCACCCGCCACCGTACAAAAGAAAGAAATGTACGCTCTCTCAGATGTGTCAACGAAGGTGACTGCAACCATAGGATACATCACAGTCTATAGCGGGGAGAGAGTCTACAGCGGGGAGAGCTTCATTCATGTCATTTTCGTCATTGGAAAGGTGAAAATAATAACACGACAAAACCACAATGTACCAAGGTTAGAACTCTACGGTACCATATTGGCAGTGAAATTCACCATCCTGACAACACAAACAATAGGTCTTGAGCTACAAACCACCACCTTCTACACAAACAGCAAGGTGATGTCAAGCTACATCTGCTACCAAAGCAGACACTTCTACGTATATGTAGGCAATAGAGTAGAAAAGATTGAAACATCTTCAAGTCCTGAGCAATGGCAACATATGCTGACAGATAACAACCTTGTGGACCAAGCTAAGTGGTCCACCTTTGCAGCACAGTTGACAAAATTGATCTGGCAAAAAGGTCCTGAGTTCCAGACCATCTGCTTGTCCTCAATGGGCAAAGAAACAGGGAAACTGCCTTCTAAATGTTTCCTACCACCAGCCCGCTTCGAACGCCCCTCCAAACAAAGACCCATCAGATTGGGCATAGTACTGATCGTCCTGATCACTTGTCTTAGCATCCAAGGAATTAACTTTGTAGGAGCCTGCAGGGACTTACAGACTATTGAAGGTATTTGTCATGAGCCAATAATTGACAAAGGCCTGAAGGCTAAAAATTACCCTTCCCATGCATCTCACATGGGAGAAACATGGGAGTGCATGATTGGCAGACCCCGCACAATCATAGACTCTATGGTGACAAAAACGCTCACGTTGACACATGAGGTTCTCACTACCTGCATGGCAGAAGAAGCAGCCATCATCAGCACTGATCCAGTGGTTCCAGTCTCTTCTGTTCCCGAGAATCCTGTGATCTCAGCTTCCTTTATTCCAGAGTATCTTCTGGATCCTGATTCTTCTGTTCCTGAGTATCCTGTGGTCTCAGTTTCTTTTGTTCCAGAGATTCCTGTGGTTCCAGATTTCTTTCTTCCAGATTCGTCTGTTCCTGAGGTTCCTGTGGATTCAACTTCTTCGGTTCCTGAGTATCCAGTGGTTCCATATCCTTTAGTTCCTGAGTTCCCTATGGATCCAGCTTCCTTCGTTCCTGTGAATCCTGTGGATCCAGGTGCCTTTGTTCCTAAGAATTTTTGGGTTTCAGTTTTCCTGACCCAGAAATCCCTTTGGTTCCAGTTTCTCCTACAGGCAGGGGACCTTGTCTTGCTGAGAGACAAGGGCGCATTCCAGAACTATTGGCCCATGAGACTTCTGCATAGGGCCCCACCTAGTTTGCTGGACTAGTTCGCCAAGCTGAAGTCCAGATCGTGAAACCACGTGAGTCAGACCGTGACTCAAAACTCTTGTGAAAAGGCTGCACACCAGGCCAATCACCGACCTGGTCCTGCTGCAAAAGAAAACCGAACTGGAAGATTAAGCCTCAAACCATGTATATTGTGTTTACCTCATAATTGCATTGTTTGATGTAACACCTTGTTTATCTCTGTTTTAGTTGTGCATGTTTGTATTTACCTTACAGTTATGCATGTTTACATGTCTTGATACCATGTTTTGCCTATTTTAGTTAAAGAGTTAGTAATGAAAATTGCATGCCTTAAAGTTATATTTTGCTTATTCTAGTCGCTAACAGTCAAATTGCATGTTTGATGTTAAGTTTTGCTTATTTTAGTTAGTTAGTAGTGGAAATTTATATTTCCAAGCGGGGAGTGTTCTGGACCAACCAGTAGCTGAGAACTGTATGTTAGGATGTTTAGCATTTATAGGGTTAAACGCTGTTTCCTTAAGAAATGGCTTATGGGTAATGTAGTTTCAGCAGTCAGTTTATCTAGTCAGTGGGAGGAGTTCAACGGTTTATGTCTGTACTTCCTGGCTCTGTGCCATTGTTTGATTCTCTTCACATTGGCATCCAGTCTCATGGCTCGGACACAGCGATTATTCAACATGTAATTTATATACAGGACAGGAGGACATCACTGTCTTTCAACCTAATGATATGGATCCAGATTAATATTCCATTCCAGACGTATTTCATCTTAATCGTGAATTGTTGATTATCTCTGTGAATAAAGTATTCTTCTTTGATCTGTTCATTCGAGTAAATGCTACCTGTCTACACAGAAGTAAGAGCACACAGCCGTGGAAATAGGATAATCTTAGTCCGTCCTGTTAGGACGCATCCAGAAAGTCATGCAGGATGCAGATATTTCAACAGCCACGAAAGTGACTTCTACTACCCTTCAATGGGGTCTCTTGCCTCCAGAGGCTGCTAGGGAAGGTGACCCAGAGTTATGGAGTTTGGTGCCATTCTAGGTTGGTGACACTTAACTCTAGTGCTGCCTGTACTTTGTCTCCATGGAAGCACTCAGTATCCTTGAACCCAGCCTAATATTAAGAGTAGGGCCTGTCTGGGATTTTCTTTTCAATGAGATCTCCATGTATCAATCCTAATTTGGAGCTGATTTTATAATTCCTTGTAACTTTAAGCTTGAGAGCTGGCTAAGAGGCAAGAAAGTGACAGCCTGGGACAGCACCATTGGTACAGAGAGAGAAAATTGTAGAGTGGGTAGAAGTTTTAGTTTCCTTGATACTTTCTGTGTTGTCTTTCCATATTGATACAATGAGAGCCATTAAAATTTGACGTGTCTTGGTTTAAATAAAACAATTGTGCTGCTAGGTCTGCAGTTGAGATGGTGGCAGTGCCTGCAGTGTGGTGGATGGTGTGACTTGATTTCTTGTGAGAACCACCCGGAAGCTGGTTTAGCCCAGCCACTGTGGAGAGAATAACAGAATAACAGAGTTGGAAGGGACCTTGGAGGTCTTCTAGTCTAACCCCCTGCTCAAGCAGGAGACCCTATTATAGGGCAATCAAACAGAGAAATGGTTTATGGGCTTGCTAGCTCTATAATTGGCTGAACAGCCCTAGCAGCCCATGTCTACGTCAATATAAGAAAACTGGCTTGTTTAGTAGTAAAAAGTATAAGCCAAACTTCAAATGCTACTCCTCTCCTGAATGAGGATCAGGACGGCAATTTTGCAGAACATCCTGGCCATTGACTTTATGCTATTCAACAAGTCCATGGCTGCGAGGAGTTTTCAAGTTTGTGTTGCTTTAAACTCACTGACAATTCCTTGCGAATGAAAGGTATTGATTTGGGAGATCTAGCTAAGCCAATCCCAGAAGAAGCCCACAGGACTTTTGGTATTAGTTGAAAGCACTTATATTTTAGAATTCATTTTTGAACAAATGTGAAAGCTTTCCTTTTGTGAAATGAAAATGTCTCCCCAGCCACTGTGGAGAGAATAACAGAATAACAGAGTTGGAAGGGACCCTGGAGGTCTTCTAGTCTAACCCCCTGCTCAAGCAGGAGATCCTATGAATGTAGCCATTGGGGAAGTGAGCAGGTTAAGTGGGTTGTATGCAGTGGTGGGATTCAAATATGTGAACAACTGGTTCTTTGTGTGGATGCCACTTCCGGGAGTCCATTCTGGGCCTGGCCAACAAAAAATTAGCTACCAGTTCTGCCGAAGTGGTGCAAACTGGCTGAATCCCACCACTGGTTGTATGGGTATGACCAGAGGTAGTCTGGTGTAGTGGTCAAAGCATCAGACTAGTAACCAGGAATGACTGAGATGCTATAGGATGCTTGTGGGCCTTCCTGGCAAGGGCAGGGAGGGCGCTCTGGAAGAGAGAAGGGAAGGCAGAGCCCCCAACCTAATCCAGTCAGGGCACCTTGGGTGTGATCAGAAACCTCTCTTCTGAGGGAGGGGCCCTCCTCACATATGGGGGGGGCTGTTGAGCATCACTAACATCACAGTCAGCATTGTCAACACAGAGCAAAATTTTTCTTTGCTTGCTTCCTTCCTTCTCTCTACTCTTTGACTCTTTGGTGTCAGTAATTTGTAGATTTTGAACCAACCTAGAACTAAGGAGAAATTTCCTGACAAAGCAATTAATCAGTGGAACGACTTGCCTCCACAATCTGTGGCTGCTCCAACACTGGAGATTTTCAAGAAGAGACTGGACAGCCACTTGTCTGAAAGGGTAAATGTATGGTCTCCTGCTTGAGCAGGGGGTTAGACTAGAAGACGTCCAAGGTCGCTTCCAACTCTGTTATTGTTATTATTTTTCAGAAATGCAGTATATTTAGCAAATTAAGTTGTTAAAGGGGGTAGAGACTTGAGGGCAGAGGTGGTTAGATAGTTTTACCACCTAATTTTTCTTTGGGTGTGTGTGTTAAAGATGAACAAATTTGTCTATAAAAAGCTTTTTTGTGTTCTTTATTGAAGAAATGTGGGGTTTGGGTGGAGTGGGGGGGGTCAAAGCCATGGAAAAGTTTCAGGGAGCTCATCTGAAGCTGCCCCATCGTCACGCAGTGTCTGGTTTCCCAAGCCTAGCAAGAGCCAGGAGAGCTTTGCAGTCTCCCAACAGCCTGAGGATCAGCCTGGAAAGCTTCAAAAGCAGCCGCCATTTCTACAAGGACTTGTCAGAGTATTGCAAATGGTGTCCACTTCCGGCAGGCCTGAGGATCAGGCCCATCCATTGCAGGGTCCCATTGGGGCAGGAGCGAAGGGGAAGAGGCTTCCAGCCAGAGGGAAAGATGTTACCCAGCCACATCTGGAATGTTCAGGACCCCCAACACTTCTATACGTTAAAGAGGGGCTTGGTGGGGGCACAAGGGAGTCAAGGAGGGGCTGAAGAAAGAGCTCACATTTGGGGAAAGGAGATGGAAAAGGGGGCTCTTTTGGGGGGGTGACCCCAGCAGGCAGAAACTCGGCTGCATTGTCATTCAGCTCTTATTTTCCCCAGGGTGGCACACTTTGATGTGAAGGAAGACAGACAGCCCTGATCTTGAGTGGGGAGAGAAGTCCCAAGTCTGAAATCTTCCAGTGATGCTTTTTGCCTAAAGCCAAGTTCTCCTCCAGGAAAGATTTCCATTTAGGGCCTCCTGGGTCAGAGAGAGAAGCGAACTGCAGCTGATTCCATCTGTCTCTGCCCAAAGTCTCCCTGGAGGATTCGGCCAAAGAGCAGAGCTGAAACTTTGAGGATAATAATAATTCTCCCTCTCACCAGAGATCCCCGGCTAATTCAACTAGTTCTGGAACTCAAAGTTTGTTGGGCACTTCTCTGGAGAGGAATGAAAGGGGAATAATCCCCATAGGATTCAGAATGATAGGGCAGAGCTAGAATTAAATCGATCAGCAAGAATTGAGAGGTTGGAAAGCTCCATGCTTGAAATTGGCCCGAGAGGGAATACACGGCACCTGTGGCTGAAGAAAAAGAAATCTGATATTTGTTGGCATAGCGGTTAAAGAGAAAACCCCGGGGACTACTTAATGCCTGAACATGTCACAGAACTGGAATAGCTTCCTACTGAATTAAAACCAAAGTTGAGTTTATTTTGAAAGTTAATGTTGAAGGGCACCAATAAAAAAAGACTGATGCAATAGTGTGACCAGGATAAAATAAAAATTAATAAATTGCTAGTTAAAAACTAGTCATCAGGACTAGACATATATTTTTTTAAATCACACCCTTGTACAGAGAGTGAGAGAGAAAGAGAGAAATGAGAGAAATAAAGGATGCCTTTCACCCCACGTAAGGAAGAAAGGGAGGGAAAGGACCCATGTTCCACTGCCACTCCCTTCCACACATTGGGCACTGAGGGGGGAAAGCAAAGCCCAGACTTGTCACGTTGCCCATAGAAAAGGCTCAGGAAGGAGGAGGGGAACTGGGGGAACCCTTCACACACATCCCATTCTGGAAAGAGACTAATGTGGATTATGGGCTTTGGAATTGCATTTCAGGGGGAAAGGCAGCCAATGGGGGTCTGTGAAGCTCCGGTTCCTCTTCGTGTGTTTCCAGGAAAGGCTCCTGTCGGGGAGAAGCCATGCAGGGCCTTTGTCTCCAAAGGGGGATCCGGCTTTGCTGGGGAGGGAAAGGTGAGGGGGGTCTCCCTGGAGGGACCCTCTGGGGCTCTGAGGAAGGGGCATCCTGGGGGTCCCTCATGGCCCCTGAAGTCCCTCCTGCCGGGCTCTCCTGGGCAGCTGGGTTGGGGGCTCCGCCTGCCTTCCTCTCTTCCAGAAAACCCTCCCTGCCCTTGCCAGGAAAGCACACAGACCTCCTGTATCCCCCTCATCCCACCTGACTCTCCAGAATCCATGCTTCTTTGCCCCACCCCCCTGAATTGCCTTTATGAGGATTTGAAATCTATTCTAATTGTCAGGATTGGGAGATTCTTGTCACTTCTATGCAGCACAACCAGCTGCACAAATCGGTCCAATTTCAGAGAGTTGGAGGCCACCTGGCTGGGCTTGCAGGAACAGAGCCAGGCACAGCAAGGCTCACAGCCTCAGCCGACTGGGTGAAGGTGGTCAGAAAGGCCCCAGGTGGAGCTGAGCCAGAGACCTTGGCAAGCTTTTCAGGAAGTGCTTTGCCTTTGAAGGAAAGGCTGAAAGTTCCCTTCCCTAACATCTTTGTGTTAAGAAGCTACAATCTCAAAGCAGACAGGCCTTGATCCTTAGGAACCTGCTTGCGTGCAAGAAAGCTCAAGAATGCTTACGAAAGCAAAAGGAATCAAGAATGCTTGTTCAAGAGAAACCCCAGACATAACACATAAGACAAGGCAACGGTTGGGAAAAGGGGAACTTGGAGGCAAAACCTGAGATGCTCCTTCCTTTGCAAAACAGGACCGCAAACTAGACTGATTTCTTCTCTTGTGAATGTTGCCATGCTGGATAGCCAGGGACCCCGAATCCAAAGGCAGATCCTATAAATGGTTTTCCATCTTCTGTGCAAACATACTGCATTGGCCATCACATAGATGGTTTGTGGTAAATCTGGGTGAATTCACACAACACCCTTAACTTAGGTTAAGGGAAGGGAACTGCTACATTGGCATAATGTATCATGCCAAAATATCTAAACCAGATGCTGGCTTAGCACTATGAACGTTCTTCACACATTGGCACAGGACAAGGTTCCCAGCTACTGGAATTTTAATTTTTTTAAATTTAAATTTAAATTAAACTTTATATTTAAAGTTTTAAAATCTCAGTCAATATTGTCAGGGGCTCTATGGATGACCAAAGTCCCCGTCTCCTTAGAGGTTTCTTTGGGAATGCAAGGGAGAAAGAAGCCACTTTTAATCTGGTTCCCTCTGAAGCCCAAAACCTTTGCCCCTCCCTGTGGCAAGTGCCAGGCTGAGATGTGCCCAGCTTGCTAAAAATAATGCAGAAATGCCTGAAAAAACTTGGATGGCCTAAACATGAGCTGTGAACTTCACCCATTAATTCAGTTGACAATTCCACCCAGCTCAGGAAAGAGGGTTTCTCCCCAATCCAGGTTAAGGAAAGGACATGCTTCCATGATGGTCAGTGGAGTTTGACTCAGTAGTTTCAATTCTGCAGAGCATGCACAACTGTCAACCACCTGGTGGGACACTCACACAACACACTTACAGGGGCTCTGCAACTGAGTTGTGCAAAAGGGACTGAGGGAGTCCCACCAATGCTGGGTGTGCTGAGCCTGGCCAAATGCAAACGGGTGCAAACACCCTAGACTCAGGTGAGCTCTCCTAGCCTGCAGGTGCCCGGGACTCGCCTCCTGAAGGGGTTCCTGCCTGATCATCCATGCTGCACTGTGCTGCTAACAGAAGGGGGTGCATTGACGTGGACCCCCCCAATCTGTGGAACCACCCTTGCTGTGATGTCACTGCAGCTCTCCCACCCTTGTTGTCTGCTAGGAAGGCTTCGCCCTCAAAGAAACGTTTTCCAACCATGCCTGAGGCTGCTTGAGCCGAATCACGAAGGAGCTCCACCGGCCTTCCTCTTTTCCAGCACAGCCTCCCTGCCCTTGACAGGAAGGGACATCATCGTCTTGCAGCCCTCCTGCCCTTCCAGAACCCCAACTTCATCAGCCTGTCTGCAGACTTCATGAGGACTTGTTACTCGCCGTCACAATCAGATTGGAGTTTTCCTGCCGCTTTTACAGAGAGCAACCTGATTAAAAAAAAATCTGCCCATGTTTAGCAAATTGTAGTCCACTTGGCTGGTTTTGCAAGACTGAAGCCAGACTCAGGAAGCCCCACAGCCTCAACCGGCTGTGTGTGAAAGTAATCAGGAAGACCATAAAGTGACCGGGTTTTTCAGAAGTGGTTTGCCATTGCCTCTTTCCCAGGGCTCTGAGAGGTTGGCTGGCCCAGGTTTACCCAGCTGGCTTTGTGCCCAAGGCAGGACTAGAACTCATGGTTTCCTGGTTACTAATCTGATGCCTTGACCACTACACCAGACTGTCTCTGATCATAGCCATACAACCTTCTTAACCTGCTCACTTCACCAATGGCTGCATTCACACTTACAACTTTTAACCATGGTTTATTTCTGCAGGTTGAACCTGGGTGTGGCCCTTATCTTCTAGTAAGGGCCACATTCACACAAAATACTTCAGCAGGCAAAATACTTCTTGCAACCCCCATGAGGCAACCTGTTTAGAGTCTATAACAAACCATGGATGATCACAGCCAACCCTCCTCCACTTCCCTGGGCTCTCACCTGAGGCAAACCCACAAAGTAGGTGGCCGCATTTGCAACTGAGGAGAGGTTTCCTCCCCTTTGGACACAACTAGGCTTCAGGGAGACATGGCAGGTAACATCATGGACAAGAGAAGCCATGTTACACATCCACTTGGCATTCAAAAACAGCAGCCGGTATCTGGAGCCACCAAAGATCTGGTAGGCAGGCACTGAGAGTGGAAGCTGAGGACAACACAGTGGGACAACTTTCAAATAATGGACCTGGGATATTGGTCATCCTGTGCTCCTCATTGTAAGGATGGACCTGCCCATCCCATCAGCTCCCCTTGTCACTCAAACCCCCAGTTCTCCCTTCTAGGCCAAGCTGTCTATATTAACATCCCCCCTCCAGGTAAGAAAAATAATCAACAATCGACCAAGATAAATCAGAACACAGGGACTCCGAACTATAAGCACATGGAAACTTCTAGGAAGGACAAACAAAGCCTCAGAGATGGGAATGTCACAGGAGTCGCAAAACACCAAATGCATCTACGCAACCAGAGGAACTGCCACCAGGTCGTGGTTGTGGCAAGAAATCAGGTCAAACCATCCACCGCACTATGGGAGCTGCCACCATCTCAACTGCAGATCTAACAGCACAATTGTTTTATTTAAACCAAGAAACATCAAAATTTAATGGCTCTCGTTGTATGGAAAGACAACATCGGAAAGTGTCAAGGAAACTAAAACTTCTACCCACTCTACAATTTTCTCTCTCTGTGCCACTGGTGCTATCTCAGGCTGTCACTTTCCTGCCTCTTAGCCAGCTCTCATAAAAAAAATGATGTTTCTAGAACAGATGGCAAATGAAATTTCACTTCAGTTAAAAGGAATTATAAAATCAGCTCCAAATTAGGATTAATACATGGAGATCTCATTGAAAAGAAAATCCCAATCTCTGAACATTAGGATGGGTTCAAGGATACTGAGTGCTTCCATGGAGATAAAGCGCAGGCAGCACTAGAGTTAAGTGTCACCAACCTAGAATGGCACCAAACTCCATAACTCTGGGTGACCTTCCCTAGCAGCCTCTGGAGGCAAGAGACCCCATTGAAGGACACCAGAAGTCACTTTCCTGGCTGTTGAAGTATCTCCATCCAGCATGGCTTTCTGGACATGTCCTAACAGGAAGGACTAAGACCACTACAGAACACTGCCCCAACGTGCTTTTCTCCAGCTATCCCTCCTTACATGGAAGAAGTTCAGGGTCCCAAGAGCAGAAGCTTATTCTCACTGCAATCATCACCATCCCTGTCTCCGAGACCTCTTCTCCTATGTCTCCAGTGACTGCCTTTGATGTAAACTTCAGACTGAAGCAACATGGAAGGGAACTTGCATCAGAAAAGGATAAATATCACAGGTTATGCTTTTTGTGGCTCACATTACAGGACAGACAGGAGTGGTGCTCTTGAATATATTTTCTCTCTCTTTCAGGTGAATCTTGGTTTCTCTGTTTGAATCAGGAAAGCCACTGGATATTCCACCCTGTCAGAATGCTTTGAATTCTAATTCTTTTTTTTAGAAAGAGAAAGGAGATTGATTCCACCCCATGAATTATGGACCTCCTGCTTCTGCTTCTGCTTCTGCTTCTGCTTCTGCTTCTGATGCTGCTGGTGTCCCAGCCACTCTCTGGGAAGCTGAGAATGAAGTGCCCACTGAATTTGGACCACCAGGATGGAGAAAAGCCATGGAGCTATTATAGGCCAGGAGATCTTCTCATTGGTATAGTCATCTCTCCATCAGAAATAACACCTGCAACATTCCCTTTCAACATGGCTCCTTCTAGTCAGATTCATCTGTAAGTCATGCGATGGAGTTTCATTCCCTCCATTTGCAGTTCTAACACTCTTCTTTTTTCCTTTTTATAATAATAATAATAATAATAAAGTTGGAAGGGACCTTGGAGGTCATCTAGTCCAACCCCCTGCTCAGGCAGGAAACCCTATACCATTTCAGACAAATGGCTGTCCAGTCTCTTCTTAAAAACTTCCAGTATTGGAGCATTCACCACTTCTGAGGCAGGTTGTTCCACTGGTTAATTGTTCTAACTGTCAGGAAGTTTCTCCTTAGTTCTAGGCTGCTTCTCTCCTTGATTAGTTTCCATCCGTTGCTTCTTGTCCTGTCTTCTGGCGCCTTGGAAAATAGCTTCACTCCCTCTTCTTTGTGGCAGCCCCTGAGATATTGGAACACTGCTATCATGTCCCCCCTCGTCCTTCTCTTCGTTAAACTAGACATACCCAATTCCAGCAGCCGTTCCTTATATGCTTTAGCCTCCAGTCCCTTAATCATCTTTGTTGCTTTTCTCTGTACTCTTTCTAGAGTCTCAACGTCTTTTTTATATCGTGGTGACCAAAACTGGATGCAATATTCCAAGTGTGGCCTTACCAAGGCATTGTAAAGTGGTATTAATACTTCACATGATCTTGATTCTATCCCTCTGTTAATGCAGCCTAGCACTGTGTTGGCCTTTTTGGCAGCTGCAGCACACTGCTGGCTTATATTTAAGTGATTGTCCACTAGGACTCCGAGGTCCCTCTCACAGTTACTGCTATTGAGCAAGGTACCCCCTATACTATACCTGTACATTTGGTTTTTCTTGCCTAAATGTAGAACCTTACTTTTTTCAGCATTGAATTTCATTTTCTTAGATAGTGCCCAGTGTTCTAGTCTGTCCAGATCCTTCTGTATCTTAAGCCTGTCTTCTGGAGTGTTGGCTATTCCTGCCAGCTTGGTGTCGTCTGCAAATTTGATGATTTCCCCATCTATCCCCTCGTCCAAATCATTGATGAAGATGTTGAAGAACACTGGGTCCAGAACAGAGCCCTGGGGCACCCCACTACACACTTCCCTCCATGTAGATGCGGTTCCATTGAGGACCACACGCTGAGTACGGCCGGTCAGCCAGCTCCGGATCCATCTGGTGGTGATGCTGTCTAACCCACATTTTTCTATCTTATCAAGTAGTAGGTTGTGATCTACTTTATCAAATGCCTTACTGAAGTCCAAGTAAATTATATCCACAGCATTCCTCTGATCCACTAATTTTGTCACTTGGTCAAAGAATGCAATAAGATTTGTCTGGCATGATCTGTTTTTGACAAACCCGTGTTGGCTTTTAGTAATGACTTTGTTTTCCTCTAGGTGTTCGCTGATTCGTTGTTTGATTATCTTTTCCAGAATTTTCCCAGGTATTGAGGTCAGGCTGATAGGTCTGTAATTTCCTGGGTCCATTTTTTCCCCTTTTTTGAAGATGGGAACTACATCAGCTCTTTTCCAGTCCTCCGGTAATTCCCCAGTGCTCCAGGATCTTTGAAAAATATAGTTCAATGGTTCTGAGATCACATCTGCCAGTTCCTTGAGAACCCTGGGGTGTAATCCATCTGGTCCTGGTGATTTGAACTTGTCTAGGCTGGACAGGTGCTCACTTACCGTTTTCTTGCCTATCTTAACTTGCATTTCTATTCTGTTTTTTATGGCACTATTTTTGGTAGGTTGGTCTGTTTTTTTCCCTTCGTGTAAAGACAGATGCAAAAAATGAGTTAAATAGTTCTGCTTTCTCCCTGTTGCTTGTCACCTTTTTGCCACTTTCACCCACTATTGGACCAATCATTTCCTTCACCTTTTTCTTGTTTTTTACATGTTGAAAGAAGCTTTTGTTTGTTATTTTTGACTTTGGTCGCAAGCCTTAGTTCATTATGAGCCTTAGCTTTCCTCACTTCATCTTTGCAGGCTCGGGCTATTTGCTGATATTCTGTCTTAGTTATGTGCCCCTTACTTACTCTTATATTGCAGGATCTGACAATTGCTTTGAATCTTTTTGATTAACACAGCCTCTCTCTTTTGCCTTATTTTCTGATAGTAGAAACATGAGACAAATGAAACCTGAAAGAAGTCCACATTAATTTCCTCTCTTTATTCAATCCTAAATTCATGACTGGAATACTGACTTTGGTTGAAAGTAATGATTGAAATGGTTCTAATTTCCTCTGCCCAACCATTTCCATATTTTTATAACCGATTGATATATAATGTCTGATTTTTAAAGGAATAGAAGATGACTTGTTTTTAGAACAGCTTCTCTGGATCACTTATCAAAAATCTCCTTCCTTAAATGGTGGTTCTTCTTTAATGATTGAATTATTCTGGGCTATGAATATTAGTACTGCTAAAAATAATTGTATGTTTCTGATTTGTTAAACCTTTTTGAGGACTATCCCCATCCTCAACACTAACAATATTAAAGGGTTATGGGTGGCTATCATTTGCCTCTAGTTTTGGAATCAATATTGGCTTATGTTTCAGCTAGTTTGTAGAGAAAAAAGATGATTAAATGGAGAAAAAGTATTGTTGTTCTTGCTGTTGATGATGCTAATATTAACATGATCATGGTTTTACAGTAGGTTATCCTATGGAAAGGAATATATACTATGCATGATTTGCAATATTGAACTGGTGAAGGAGAATCCCCAGCTCCTGCAGAATCTCACACTTGGCTACAACATCTATGACAACTATGATAACAACCTTGGCACATCAGATGCCTTGCTGGATATGCTCTCTACTGGAGAAGCCAATGTTCCCAACTACAGCTGTGGAAGGAAGAACAAGCTTTTGGCTATTGTTGATGGAGCTAGGAGAGACAGCTCCATCGAGATGTCAACATTAGCAGGCACCTACAAAGTCCCACAGGTTTGTGTTTGTCCTTCCCTTTCTGTAAAGTGAGTGGGATGTTGGTGTGTGAGTGATAGTTCCAACCGTGTCTTCTCTATGGAATTCAAGATTATTTTGAATAATAATAATGATCAGTCTATACTTCGAAAGGCACTTAACTCCCTTCCAAGTAATGGCGCCAAGTTAATAATGCCCATCTCACCACAAAAGCCTCTTTCTCCCAAACATCCCATCTCCTGTCTGTTTCCAAAAGCTTTCGTGAAGTGTAGGCGCAGGGCTGCAGATTCCCCCTAAGGTTTTTTGTAGGAGGACTGTGCCCACCACAACATCACTAGCATCAGCCTGGATAATGAAAGGTTCCTCAGGATCAGGATGTTTAAGAACTGGTTCTGCTGCAAATAATCTTTTCACCATGGCATTTGTAAGTGTTATAAATAAGGATTGGGATATGCAGTCGGGAGGAAGCAAGGAGCAAAAGAGACCTGTCTTTTCATGACATCATCCCAATTGCTTAGAGGCTTCTGCTGCACACTTGTGAAGGCAAGGAGAGGCTCTGTGTTCAGTCAAAGGATCTTCTGTACAATAGGAATGTGCAGTACTGATGGAAAACTCACATTTTTTATATGGTCTTAACCAAAAAAATGATATCCTCAATCATGACCAAATCTCAGATTTTTAAACAAAGTCCTACGGGATTACCTTTCCTTCTTGTTTTTGTTAATTGCGAAGTCATGTCTGACCCCATGACAGTGTTCCTCCAGGCCTTCCTGTCCTCTACCATCTTCTGGAGTCCATTTAAGCTCACGCCTACTGCTTCAGTGACTCCATCCAGCCACCTCATTCTCTGTTGTCCCCTTCTTCTATTTGCCTCAATCTTTCCCAGCATTAGGCTCTTCTCCAGTGAGTCCTTCCTTCTTATTAGGTGGCCAAAGTACTTGAGTTTCAACTTCAGGATCTGGCCTTCTAAAGAGCAGTCAGGGTTGATCTCCTCTTCACTTTCTGCCATTAGAGTGGTCTCATCTGCATATCTTAGGTTGTTGATATTTCTCCCTGCAATCTTAATTCCAACTTTTGATTCATCTAGCCCTGCCTTTCTCATGATGTGCTCTGCATATAAGTTAAATAGGCAGGGTGACAGAATACAGCCTTGCTGGACTCCTTTCCCAATTTTGAACCAATCAGTGGTTCCGTGTCCAGTTCTCACTGTTGCTTCTTGACCCGCATATAGGTTTCTCAAGAGACAAATAAGATCTCTTTAAGAACTTGCCACAATTTGTTGTGATCTACACAATCAAAGGCTTTAGCATAGTCAATTAAGCAGAAGTAGATGTTTTTCTGGAACTCCCTAGTTTTCTCCATGATCCAGCATATGTTGACAATTTGATCTCTAGTTCCTCTGCCTCTTCAAAATCCTGCCTATACTTCTGGAAGTTCTCGATCCACATACTGCTGGAGTCTAGCTTGTAGGATTTTAAGCATAACTTTACTTGCATGTGAAATGAGTGCAATGGTGCGATAGTTTGAACATTCTTTGGCATTGCCTTTCTTTGGAATTGGAATGTAAACTGATCTTTTCCAATCCTGTGGCAACTGTTGAGTTTTCCAAATTTGCTGGCAAATTGAGTGTAGCACTTTTACTGCATCGTCTTTTAAGATTTTGAATATCTCAGCTGGAATACTGTCACCTCCACTAGCTTTGTTGTTGCTCAGCTTTCCTAAGGCCCATTTCACTTCACATTCTAGGATGTCTGGCTCGAGGTTAGTGACCACCCCATTGTGCTTATCAGGGATGCTAAGCTCGTTCTTGTATAGTTCTTCTGTGTAATTTTGCCACCTCTTCTTAATCTCTTCTGCCTCTGTTAGGTCCCCACCATTTTGGTCCTTTATCATGCCCATCTTTGCATGAAACGTTCCCTTCATATCTCCAATTTTCTTGAAGAGATCTCTGGTTCTCCCTATTCTATTGTTTTCTTCTATTTCTTTGCACTGTTCATTTAAGAGGGCATTCTTATCTCTTCTAGCTATTTTCTGCAATTCTGCATTCAATTAGGTGTATCTTTCTCTTTCTCCCTTGCCTTTTGCTTCCCTTCTTTCCTCAGCTATTTGCAAAGCTTCCTCAGATAGCCATTTTGCTTTCTTGCATTTCTTTTTCTTTGGGATGGTTTTAGTTGCTACCTCTTGTACAATGTTGCGAACCTCCGTCCATAGTTCTTCAGGCACTCTGTCTATCAGATCTAATTCCTTAAATCTATTTGTCACCTCTACTGTATATTCATCAGGGATATGATTTAGTTCATACTTCAGTGGCCTAGTGTTTTTCCCTACTTTCTTCAATTTAAGCCTAAATTTTGCAACGAGAAGCTCATGATCTGAGCCACAATCAGCTCCTGGTCTTGTTTTTACTGACTGTATAGAGTTTCTCCATCTTTGGCTGCAGAGCACATGGTCAATCTGATTTCTGTGTTGACCATCTGGTGATGTCCATGTGTAGAGCCGTCTCTTGGGTTGTTGGAAAAGAGTGTTTGCTATGACCATCGTATTCTCTTGACAAAATTCTATCAGCCTATGTCCTGCTTCATTTTGTACTCCAAGGCCAAAATTGCCTGTTATTCCGTTTATCTTTTGGCTTCCTACTTTAGCATTCCAATCCCCCATGATGATAAGGACATCATTTTTTGTTGTTGATTCTATAAGGTGCTGTAGGGCTTCATAGAACCAGTCAATTTCATCCTCTTCAGCACCAGTGGTTGGGGCATAGACTTAGACTACTGTGATATTGCATGGTTTGCCTTGGATTCGAACTGAGATCATTCCGTCGTTTTGGGGATTGTATCCCAGTATTGCTTTTCCTACTCTTTTATTGACTATGAAAGCTACTCCATTTCTTCTGAGGGATTCTTGCCAGCAGTAGTATACCTGATGGTCCTCTGAATGAAATTCACCCATTCCTGTCCATTTTAGTTCGCTGATTCCTAAGATTTCGATGTTGTCTTCTCATCTCTTGTTTGACCACGTCCAGTTTGCCTTGATTCGTGGATCTTACATTCCAGGTTCCTATGGAGAAAAAATATTTACAGAATCGGACTTTCCTTTCACTACCAGATGCATCCACAGCTGAGCGTCCTTTCAGTTTTGGCCCAGTCGCTTCACTCTTTCTGGCGCTACTAGTACTAGCCCTCTGCTCTTCCCCAGTAGCATATTGGACACCTTCCAATCTGAGGGGCTCATCTTCCAGCGTCATATCTTTTTGCCTTTTGGTACTGTTCATGGGGTTTTCATGGCAAAGATACTGGAGTGGGTTTCCATTTCCTTCTGCAGTGGATCACATTTTGTCAGAACTCTCTGCTATGACCTTTCTATCTTGGATGGCCCTGCATGGAATAGCTCATAGCTTCATTGAGTTACACAAGCCCCTTCACCACGACAAGGCAGTAATCCATGAAGGAGTACGTTTCCTACTGATGATAAAAGATATATGTATTATGAACCTTTAGGGGCCACTAACATTAACCAACCATTGTATTAAAAATCTACAAATATGTTAGGCAACGTATCAGCTAATTTTTGCCTTAAAATTCTCATGATCAAATTCTTCATAAAAGGTTTGAAGAGCAATATGGCCTCTGGAGAGGATTTTCTAGCAGCTGAACAATTCAAGAAATATCCCGACTGGTGGGACCCTCCATTGACATATACATTTACACATATAAATAATATCCGCCATGCCCATTTGGGTCAAAGATGGCAATTGTAATTCCTATATATAAAAAAGGGACTAAAAGGGACCCTAGCAATTCCAATTCTCTAACAGATATTGTGACTAAAATATATGCAAACTTCCACTTGAAAAGAATTTATAGTAGGTGGATGAAAAGTGCATTCCTTGTAGAAGAACCAGCAGTCTTTAGGCAGATGTGATCCACTATTGACAATTCTTTTGTCTTGAACCATCTAAATATAAAAATATCAGTCAGAGGAAATAATGGTTTGCTGTCTTTATAGCATTTGACACAGTAAACAAAGAAATATTATGGAAGAAATTGACTGCCCTTCAAATGGAGCTCAGGATGTTGACCCTGCTCAAAGCCCTTTCTACAAGCACTGACAGTGAGAACAATTTATGAGTGGAACAGCTTGCCTCATGAAGTTGTGGGTGCTCCATTAATGGAGATTTTAAAAAAGAGACTGAACATTCATTTTGTCTGGATTGGTATAGGATCTCTTGTAATGGGCAGGGGGTTGGACTAGAAAACCTCCATGGTCCCTTCCATCCCATTTTTGTTCATTTGTTTGAGAGTGTGTTTGGGGCTCAATGAGCCATGAGAAATAGGATTGATAGGTACCAAAAGGTAAGACAAAGGTGTTGCCGATATGACATTTGGGTTGCATGTGCTGTTAAGAGGACTTGGCTCCTATTCTCATAATAATTATCTGATTATGGATAAGTCCAAGTTAAAAGTGATGGTCTTTGGAAAATGACAGCATTGCCATATAGGGCTAATCAATGAGGAGGCAAGAGAGCAAGTTCACACCTTTCCTTTCCTTTTCTCTGTGACTGGATCTGGGCTCCCTCAACATAAAAGGAGCTCATTTAGAAGGCACAAGTGAATGCATTGTTAATTTTTTAAAAAAGAATCATACGTATGCAGCTTCCAACAAAAAGATGATACCTAAAACGAATGCACCAGTTCTGGAAAGAACAACATCCAGAATCAGAAATAACAGAACAGAGACTAGCAGATCAACGCCGATTTATAATACGAAATAAAGTATTCACAGAAACAGAATTGGATGAACTGCAAAGGTTTACCCAGGCAAAGAAATCAAAGCCTTGCCAGAAGTAATTCAGAATGTAGAGGCAAACAAAGGGGAGTTGGCAGTGAAGGAATCCAGATATACAACTGTTCTCATTTGGAAACCAGACACCTCTTCCTCAGGAAGAACAAAACCCTCTAACTAAAGAAATAAAAGAATTGAAATAAAGAATAACTGACCATCTAGAACAGCACAAAAACAACAGAATAAGCCTGCCTGCATTGAAGCTTGTTCCAAAGAAACATTACACAAGCACAAGCACAAGCACAAGCATTAAAAGATGCAAATACTGCAATATCAAGTATAAGCACCAATTCACTGCAACAAATATCTTCATCAACGATTTGGATGAGGGGATAGACAGGGAACTCATCAAATTTGCAGATGACACCAAGCTGGCAGGAATAGCTAACACTCCAGAAGACAGGCTTAAGATACAGGAGGATCTGAACAAACTGGAACACTGGGTGCTATCTAACAAAATGAAATTCAATGGTGAAAAAAGCAAGGTTCTACATTTAGGCAAGAAAAACCAAATGTACAGGTATAGTATAGATGGTACCTTGCTTAATAGTAGCAACTGTGAGAGGGATCTCGGAGTCCTAGTGGACAATCACTTAGATGTGAGCCAGCAGTGTGCTGCAGCTGTCAAAAAAGCCAACACAGTATTAGGCTGCATTAACAGAGGGATAGAATCAAGATCACGTGAAGTATTAATACCACTTTACAATGCCTTGGTAAGGCCACACTTGGAATACTGCATCCAGTTTTGGTCACCACGATGTAAAAAAGATGTTGAGACTCTAGAAAGAGTACAGAAAAGAGCAACAAAGATGATTACAGGCCTGGAGGTTAAAACATATAAGAAACGGTTGCTGGAAATGGGTATGTCTAGTTTAATGAAGAGAAGGACGAGGGGTGACATGATA
The DNA here is from genome assembly GCA_023970755.1 of Azemiops feae. NCBI lineage: Eukaryota > Metazoa > Chordata > Lepidosauria > Squamata > Viperidae > Azemiops > Azemiops feae. The sequence goes on along the minus strand of JALGBA010000048.1, from coordinate 4,217 downwards.
GCAGTGTTCCACTATCTCAGGGGCTGCCACAAAGAAGAGGGAGTCAAGCTATTTTCCAAGGTGCCTAAAGCAGGACAAGAAGCCAAACAGAGGAAAATAATAAAGGAGAGAAGCAACCTAGAAACTAAGGAGAAAACTTCCTGACAGTTAGAACAATTAACCAGTGGAACACCTGGCCTCCAGAAGCGGTGAATGCTCCAACACTGGAAGTTTTTAAGAAGAGACGGGTAACAGGCCATTTGTCTGAAATGATATAGGGTTTCCTGCACTGAGCAGGGGGTGGGACTAGATGACCTCCAAGGTCCCTTCCAACTTTATTATTATTGTTGTTGTTGGTGGTGGTGGTGGTGGTGTTGGTGGTGGTGGTGGTGGTGTTGGTGGTGGTGGTGTTGGTGGTGTTGGTGGTGTTGGTGGTGGTGTTGGTGGTGTTGGTGTTGGTGGTGTTGTTTTGTTGTTATTATTGTTGTTATTATTATTATTATTGCTGTTGTTGTTGTTGTTGTTGTTGTTGTTGTTGTTATTATTATTATTATTATTATTATTATTATTATTATTATTATTATTATGTTATTATTATTATTGTTGTTGTTGTTGTTGTTGTTGTTATTATTAAACAAACGAACTAATGTACAGCACAGCTGCAGTTATAATTGAATACCTGGGATGCAAAATCAACAAAGAAGAAAAACAAACACCACAAAAATGGAAGGTTAGACTGGAAAATAAAATCAGCAAGTTAAGATCAGATGCAAGCAAGCTAGAACAGATGAAAGAAAAGAAGCTGAAGAACAAGAAGACCAAAGAAGACCTAATCAAGAAATACCACTTAGAAACAAGGAAGATCAAGGAAGCACTGGAAATAATAAAGCAGCAAATAACAGTTATAGCCAGGAAAATCACAGATACAAAGCTCGAATTGCAAATTATAGGCAGAACCTCCAATTTCAATCCAATCAGAAACGTTTCTACCAATCCATCAATGGAGAAACTGCAATGAATCAGTCAATACCTGACAAGGAAGAAATAGTGCAGTTCTAGAAGCAGATATGGGATAACCCAAAGAAATACAACAAGGACGCGTCTTGGTTAAAAGAGGTGGATGCAAATAAAACAGAAGTTGAAATGAAAGTAGTAATAACAACAGAAATGGTAGAAAAAAGAGCAAGGAAGATCAAAAATTGGTCAGCACCAGGTGAAGATGAACTGCATGGGTTTTGGTTGAAACATCTAACTGTTCTATACCACTCATTGCCAAGCAGTTCAACAAGGAGGAGAAATTGAAAAGTGGCAAACAACTGGCAAAACCTACCTAATAATGAAAAATCCAGCAAAAGGGGCAACACCAGGCAACTACAGGCCAATTACCTTCTTATCAACAACTTTCAAATTGCTAACTGGTGTGGTAGCTGATGCAGTACAACAGCATCTAGTTGAAAACAATCTCTTTCCATTTAAGCAGAAAGGAAACCACCCCAATAGCAGAGGAACAAAAGATCAACTCCTAATAGACAAAATGATCTTGGAAAACTGCAAGAAAAGGAAGACCAACCTGAATGTGGCATGGATTGACTACAAAAAGGCATTTGACTCTCTGCCACATGACTGGATAATCAAGTGCCTAGAAATAACAGGAGTCAGTAGAAACATAAGAAAATTTGTGCAAAGATCAATGGCACAATGGAAGATACAGTTGCAGGTCAATGGTGAGAGACCGGGAGAGGTTAATATCAAGAGAGGAATATTTCAAGGAGATTCATTATCACCACTACTATTTGTTATTGCACTGTTTCCTCTGTCAACAATACTGAATAACTCAGGACATGGCTATCAAACATCAAAAACATCTGCCAGACTATCCCACCTCCTTTACATGGATGATCTGAAGCTGTATGGGAAAATATCATCCGAAATAGAATCACTTCTCAACACTGTCCGTATATATAACCAAGATATTGCAATGGCGTTTGGCTTTGACAAATGTGCCACACTTACTATCAAACAATGAAAAATAGTGAAAACTGAAGGAATCAAGATGCCCCACAAAAATAATGTTAAGAGTCTGGATGAGGAAGATTACTACAAATACTTGGGTATCCTTCAAGCTGACAGCATCAAGCACACTGAAGTCAAGAAAAAGATTAGAGGTGAATACATCAAGAGAGTGAAGAAGATCTTAAAGTCCAAATTCAATGGAGGAAATACCATGAAGGCAATCAACACCTGGGCAATTCCAGTCATTAGATACACAGCTGGAACAGTGGACTGGACTCAAGCAGAACTAACAGCAATGGATAGAAAGACTAGAAAAATAATGACAATGAATCATGCCCTTCATCCACGCAGTGACATTGACAGACTCTATCTACCAAGGTAAATAGGTGGGCGTGGAATGCTGCAAGTACATCAGATGGTTGAAGAAGAAAAACTGGCTTTGGAAGAATATCTGAAGGACAATGATGAAGATGCACTGAAATTAGTATATCAGGAAGGCTTACTGACTACTGGAGAGACCAAACTGGCCTACAACAAAGACCAAATGAAGAACAGAATAGAAGCATGGGAAGACAAAGCACTACATGGCCAGTACATTAAAAAATAGCTGGGAAAGCAGATAATAACAAGACCTGGCTTCCGGTTCCGGATCGCGACACCAGCAGTCGTACGGAGAGATCTCTCTCTCCCACCGGCTGCTTTCCCTCCGCCGGTAGACCCTTAATCGGGTCGAAAGTCGCCCCGTAGAGGCGACCACCGTTAGAGGAGGCTCCTGCTCGACTGGGGAAGAGCGGCGGCTCTCCCCAGTTCGAGCTTTCTCCTTAGGGCCGCCGGAGGAAAAGATCGCCCAATAAAATGGACGATCACTTCGTCGCACCAGCTGAAAGCCAGAAGAACATCTAAGCGAAAGAACCCCCATGGAGAATCCGGGTGAGACCTTTCCTACCCCTTTTTTTTTTCCCTAACTACTTTCCTGTTAAAAGCTTTCTTTGAACTATTTCCCTGTCGTGAGGAAGCAGCGTTTGGGCAATGGGGAAAAACAGCGTTGGAAAAAAAAAAAAATAAATAAAAACCAGTTAATTTCGATGGACTATTTAAATTTTGGAATACTGAGGGGACCTGAAAACATTTTATTCTTGACTATTATTGTTACAACTACGCATTTATTATTTTGAACCCTTTCTTCATCTTTTTTAACACGAAAAATAAAAAATCTATTATTTGGAAAGGAAAAAAAAAAGATTTTTTGGTTTGCTGAGGACATCTTGTGTCGAAAAGTGGTACTGCAATTATATTTCTTTATGGCTGGGAATGGCTATGACCCTGAAAGAGTGATAACTACAAGATAACGGATGCAGCTGGCCTATTGAAAATTGAAGGTGAATGCTTGCTTGATTCTTATGAAGTAGAGCCTTCTTTAAAGATTAAAGATTAAAAAGCCTTATTACTATCGATATGGAACTTAATACACAACTGGACTATGAACTTATATTGGAAACAATTTTAGAAGCTGCAGAGGATGTGAGCTCCTATTTTCAATCCCTTTTCCCTGCACTGAGAGAAACCGTGGAAACCACAAAACAAACTAATTTTATTCAACTTCCAACACAACCTATCGAGAAGTCTGATGACTATACAACAACTTCAACAGAGATGTCTGAAGCATCAATACCAACACCAACAGAGACTGACACTCAGATACAACTTAATGAAAATCGAGAAAAGGTGGATAAACAATTGGCAAATATAACATGGAATAAAACAGCTTTTACCATCCAAAGGCTATTAGAAGAAAGGAAAGAGAACTTTGACCAATTTGAAGCGTTAAAGAATATGGACCTTTTAATAGTGTGGTTTGATTATGTAGGAACCTTACTATGGAAACCACTATGGCATAGAAAGAAGCCTAGAGTTAGATTTAAAAATGTATTTTAAAGTCTTATTTCATGGGATTAAAAAGGCTTTGATTTCTTGACTGACTTAACAACGAATGGAACACGTGAAATTTTTAAGAGGATACCCTTTGTAATATTACTGTTTTAGATATGATATGTATTGGAGAAGTAAACTTTACTTACTGGTTTAAAAAGATTTTTATAGATATAGAGGCATTGATAGAATATATATTTAAATTAGATAGAAATTTATTTGTTGGCCTGATATTTTTACTTTTAGAGAATTATTTGGAAATAAAAGGAGAATAAGAGGGATGGGTGATAAGAGAA
>JALGBA010000047.1:622500-729904 GCA_023970755.1 Azemiops feae | reverse complement strand
TTCACACATCTTAAAAGTTGCCAAGGTTGAGAAATACTGGATCAGAGCATCAGTCTCTGCAATTCAACATTCTGTTGACCTCAGTGGTCAAGCAGTAGCCAACCTCAGGTTAATTAGATGCTGAATTCAAAACTGATATCTCTTCCATTATTGTTTCCTGGCAGCTGATTATTCAGTAGCATACTACACTCCAAATAAAAAGATGGAATGTCCAGTAATGAAAAGACTACAGATATATGGTACGTTTAAAGTTATCCCACTATATTCCCTGCAATAAACCATGGCCCAGTGGTTAGTGCATGAGATTGGGTCTATGCTCAACTATATATCTGATCGGGTGATTCTAGGTCAGTGTTTCCCAACCTTGGCCACTTGAAGATGTGTGGACTTCAACTGCCAGAATTCCCCAGCCAGCTGTCAAAATGTCAAAATCCTTTTTTTTAACAGAAATAAATCTGTTCTTGCCGTTTGAAAGCCATCCCATAAATTGTAATTGCACAAAAAATTGTTCTGTTGTATTTAGATTAGTTTCATATGGCCTTTTGCTATATTAATGGTCACCAACTCTGTCACACTTTATCTATCTATCTATCTATCTATCTATCTATCTATCTGTCTGTCTGTCTGTCTGTCTGTCTGTCTGTCTGTCTGTCTGTCTGTCTGTCTGTCTGTCTGTCTGTCTGTCTGTCTGTCTGTCTATATCCATCCATCCATCCATCCATCCATCCATCCATCCATCCATCCATCCATCCATCCATCCATCCATCCATCCATCCATCCATCCATCATCTACTGTGTTTCCCCAAAAATAAGACCCGGTCTTATTTTTATTTTATTTTTTTGCCTGCAAAAGAGGCGCCAGGTCTTATTTTCGAGTGAGTCTTTTCCACTCACTTTGTGGCGGCAGCATCGACAGTCCAGACCAGCCGGCCCACTTCTTCTGTTGCTGAAGGAGCAGCTTCATTCTGCAGCTGAGAATGGAGCTGCATTTCGCTGTCAGTCTTTCTGGAAGGCCTGTGCAGCCGAGAACCAAGTTACCGATTGAATCTATAGTTCTTGGCTGCACTGGACTTCCGGAAAGGCCTCTGACTGAAATGCAGGCCCAAGCTCCATTCTCAACTGCAGAATGAAGCTGCTTCTTCAGCCACAGAAGAAGCGGGCCAGCAAGGCAACTGTCGATCCATGGGAAGTCTGGCTTCAGTGGTAAGCCCCACTCCCGCCCTGGCTTGTTTTTTAGGCATGCACCTTGCCCCAAAACTAGGGCTTATTTTTGGACTAGGGCTTATATTAGGCCAGGGGTTCCCAACCGGGGGTGCGAGACAATATTCCAGGGAGTGCGAAAACCTGGGTTTAGAAGTTTCAAAATTATAATGTATATGCATAATTCATTATTTTGAACTTTTGTAAGGGGTGCGAGAATATATCAGAAGCATTCTAGGGGTGCAGGGTATAGAAAAGGTTGGAAGCCGCTGTATTAGGCCCATCCCCAAAAATCAAGCTAGGGCTTATTTTCGGGGTAGGTCTTACTTTCAGGGAAACACTGTATCTATCCATCCCTCCATCCATCCTCTCTGTTTTTCTCCCTCCCTCCCCCCCCCTCCAATATTGGTTCCTGAAATTCTGTGTGTTATGGGATAGGGTGGTGGTGGATATGGAAGAAATAAATCAACACAAAATTTTCCTCTAGCTGTTCTGTTTATGCACATGTGAAGTTCTGACCATATCTTACAAAATTTATGCTTCTTCGGTATGTTTAAAAAATAGGTTTTAAATTCTGACAGTGATGACATCCAGTTCAACAGGATGGTCTGGAGAAGTAATTACATGGAATGGGAAAAGTGCCAATGCATTGTTGCATATGTCCAAAATGTTCAACATAAAAAAATAGTATTTCAATCTACATGTGGTTTAAAGCCCAGAATTTCACTATGGTTGTAGAGAATAAAGTTGCCAACAATCCACATTGTCAAAACAAATACTCTTAGAATATAACATTGGACAGGAATATTTTGACAATGCAGTGTAAAATTGAAGACCCTTGATTATCTTTAGCCCAACAAAAGTTTGTATTCAGGTTACATGTATTAAAATGTTTATTAAATAGTACATTATTAACTATATTATGTTGCAGAGCTATGAATTATATGAGATGTCAGTTGGCCACCTCACCTTCCCGAAATCCCTTTAGACGGTATATATAGTTAAAATAAGAAATTTACATCTGTATAAGTAAGGATGATGGGCCTAAACTGCAAGCAACTACAGGATGTAAACTACTGTTAGTCTCTTAGCACCCATCTTGGAATCTCTAGGCGATTTCCAAAGTACGACCAGAGTGACTGGAACCAATATTTCAGGGTGATGGTAGAACATGGCAAAGCCTTGAAGCATCATTTTATTTTGTAATCCTTTTACCTCAGTGATATTTGTGGGGAAGGGTCAAAACAAGCAAGATGGTGCATGTGACATCATAATGCCAGCTCTGCCCCCCTTTGTATGTAAATCAGTGTTGCAGGCACATACAAAAGAGGTGAGTCTTGTATGTTATGCTTCACCTGTCATCTTGCCTAGGGTGGCCTCCCCCATACATATTTCAAAACATGTTGTCATTGGCCTCAAGCCTGAGCAAGCAGGGTTTCAGCCAGGATGATCTTCTATCGACCATTGCCTAGTGCTTCAATATCTGGCAGACAGATATACAAACCACTCTGACTTGAATCTACATGTGGTCTTTATTTATTTCAAGGCAGCTTTTGACAATATCTCAAGGGTAAGACTCTGAGACATTCAGAGCAGATCCTCCATAGACAAAAGACTCTTGTTCCTAATTCATAAACTATATGATAAAAATAGTCTTAGAGTAAGATTGGGAGGGGATCTTTCTGACTTTATTTAAACAGTAAAGATATATTTTAGCATCATTGCTCTTAATTTTTTCTACCAAAAGACAAAGACACAGGTGGGCAATTGATTCCTATGAATTAGAACAGGTCAAATGTTTTAAATACTTGGGCATACTATTGCAAGCCTCTAGGAAATTAACAGCCCAGGTAGATCCTACCTTTCTACTGCCGAAAAGAGCAAACGGGCAATAACTAAATTTTATAGGCAATAGGGGGCAAATTACATTCTAGCAATTTAGAGAAGAAAATGATACTTTGAGTGTCCAAGTGAAAAATAAAACCAGCACCAAAAATGTAAAACAAGTTACAGTAGAAATTTTTTTAAAACTAAAGCTGCATAGTGTAATACAATCAAACCTATTAATATCTGGGCTGTCTCTATAACACACTACTGCACAGAGTTGTTTCATTGACTGGACACAGTAGAATTAGATACTTTAGATCACAATATATACCTCTGCATGCTCAATACCTGAAAGAAATTGAAGGCAAGGTGAATAGTAACAAAACTTGGCAATGGTTTCTGAATGGATCCATCAAGAAGGTAGCATGAGAACAAGCCCTAACAACAAATGCTAGAAAAACAAAAACTAAAAAAGGAGACAACTACAAATGTAGATTATGCAAAGAAAGATGATTCTGTTCAATCACCAGCTATAGCAAAGTTGCCCAGATTAAAAATGTAATATGATTGTATTATGTCACAAAAAGAGGGGGTCAACCTATTCTCCAAAGCACCAGAAGGCAAGACAAAAAGCAATGGGTGGAAACTTATCAAGGAGACAACCAATATGGAAATAAGGAGGAAAATTCCTGATAATAAGAACAATTAATCTTGCCTTCAGAAGTTGTGGGTACTCCCCATCACTGGAAGTTTTTAAGAAGAGATTGGACAACCATTTGTCTGGAATGATATAGGTTTTCCTACTTGAGGAGAGATTGGACTAGAAGACCTCCAAGGTCCCTTTCAACTCTGTTATTATGTTATATGGCAAAATGATAAATTGGAATTTATGCAGAAAGAATAGATGTGATGCCCCAAAGTTCATATATGATCATAATGTTGACAAAGTACTCCAGGCTGAGAACTAACACATTATGGGATTTCCAAATTAAGAAGGAGAAACATCTTGAATACAACACACTGGACATCACAGTAGTGGAACAGAACCAATATGTTATGTGATTTTAATCTGTTATGATTAATTTATTTTTGAAAATCCAGTTAATAGAATTAATTCAATAAACCATTGTTCAAATAATTATGAATTACCATCCTGAGAAAACCTAAAATTTGTGAATGATTGATAAGAAAATGGAATGATTTTCTCTACTATAAGTGACAAGAAGCAGAACTAATTCCTGTTGGTTAACCAATTTTTTTTAATTACGATATGTGAAGGCAGTAATATATTTTTCTCCCAAGCCAACAGAAAATCACAAACCTATGGTTCTGACTTCACTAGAATGAATTGGCTAAAGCCAATGTATTATACAGGATGTAAAGCTGACCTATGAGTGGTGTGGTGGCCTAGTACTGTATTGAAAATGCTGGCCTCCCACTCTGAAGGTTGAGAGTTCAATCCTAGGTAGTGGCATATGTTTCTCTCTTAGGATGCAAAGAAAAAATATCTGCTGGGAACTCTGTGTGGCATCAGGAAGGGCATCTGGCCAGTAAACATTCATCTCCATTCAGTTGCCCCTACTCTACCCCGAATTAAGGATTATAGGGTTGTAAAAAGGGAGGTGTTTTTTTTATTGCATGGCCTCCTGGCTCCTTCAGATGTAAATACATCAGTTAGCAAACGTAAATATCTGTTACATAAAGTTGGGCTGAAGATATAGAGAAAAGTACTATTTTTTTTCTAACATTTCAAGGTTCTGCAGCCTTGATATATTCTTTGTTAATCCTAATTTTTTTAAATTGGTTATTAGTGCCCACTAGGTGGCAGAAATGAAACATGGAAAACTTTCAGTGAGCATTCTATTGAAAGCTCTTCTCTCTCTTTCTCTCTCTCTCTCTCTCTCTCTCTCTCTCAATTAATGTTCATCATAGAAAACTAAACAACATCTGTAACTAAAATGTATTTTTAAATGGTGCACAGTATCATCTAAGACAACTTTTTATGGTGCCAAATTCTTAAGGAGTCCAACTTCTAAAGAAAACTTTTTACAGTTTGATAAATTAACAGCTTTTTTGGGGTGGGAGAAGGGACAAGAATATTTACTAAGAAGAAGCTGATGAATTCCTGGAAGAAGAAAGTAACACTTTGCATTTCCCATGATCCCCTGAAGGAAGTCAACAGCTTGAGCCTAGAACAATTCATCTTGAAGAGATGATTTTCTGTCCTTCAAACATGGGCAACATTTTAGTGCTGGGTTCTGCCCTTGACTTGTGGAAGATCAAAGGCAACCTGGAGAAGGATGCTTGATTCTGAACCAACATGTTATGTATTTTTTTTTCTGGCAAAAAGTTACTCAAAATTGCAAATGCTAGAGGAGAAATGTACACAAATATTTATATACATGACACGAAGACATGAAAATCAAAAATTAATAAGAAAAGCTGAACAAATCTGGAGCCAACACATTTTTCCATTTCAAATATATTTTATTTGTATAAATTTGCATCTTGCCTTTCTAGTGTTTATAACCTCATAAGCCATAATAAAATTATGTTCTAGAATAATCCATATTTAAGAATTGTAAAAGCCTGAGCGCTCATGCTCCAGATAAACCCTACTTCTGTTGACATCATATAAATATACTAATTCTATTGCAGGCATTTACCCATTCAGCATTTCTGAACACCTTTTGAACGTCTCTGGATGAAAAGCTTTGCTGCATAAGACTCTGGACATGTTGGTGCCTGTGGAAGAAAGTCCTCATTTCAGCAATGGGGAGACAGGGGATGGGTCAGAACCTATTTGAAGCCTTCTAATGGGGAGCAGTCCGGATATTACAATTCCTGAACTAGGAAATGCCCCACCACACTTTACATAACAGTAAGAGATCAAGCTTTATGTAAAAATAGAAGTAGAAAATAGCTATAGTTTTCTATAATAAAAGCTGCTAATAATTTTATATGGAGTAATAGATTTTAAAATCATGAAATCCAAATTTAAAAAAAACCTTGACCTAATAATTGCATCCCAGTTGCAAGTTATATAAAAACTTCCATCAACATGGGACCTTGCCCTTGAACATCTGAATTGGATACATTCTAAATGACACACACACACAAATGTATTGGTCATTAAAAACAACAATATAAAAATCATATGAAGATAATAACTTTATTAGGAAAATGTAAAATCACAGAAATAAAAAGCTTTGTCCAATGCCTAATCCTTTTTAAGATTTGCAAACATCCTAAATGTAAAATTAGACCCTTGAAAAGTAATTCTTTGAACCAAACTTATGCTTATAAAAGGAAAAATGAGTTCATCATAAAACAGTTTGATTCAATTGGAACATTTAGTGAATATTGTAATTGGTTACTTTATAGTCACTTAGTGTCCAGTGCAGAGATCATGTACATTGTGACACAATTATGCAAATTATTCAATTTAGGTCCATCATGTGGTACAACTTATATAATACGCATGGTTTCCACAATAATATCCTGACTTAGCCTCCCCTGTTTAAATGAGAAGGTCTAATTTTCAATCACATAGAATGCTTCATACAGCACTTCTGATCATGGTACTCTGAGTGAGGTCTGTGTCTATAGGGGATGGAACATATAGAAAAGGAAATGCACATTGCAATGCTTTAGTTCATTTCAAATTATTTTAAATGATTATTGGAAGATTTTAGGCACTACCTCTGCATTAAAGTACTTGTGAGCAATGAAAAACAGCTCTTTTATATTTTTCTGTTCTATTTCTAAATCAGAGTACAGCTTAAAATTCACCAAGTGAGTTTTAATCATGCACTCAAACAACAGAACCCAGTCCAAGTTCTTTGAAATCAAAAACTTTTTACCATTTGCAATTTTTATGGCTGTTGCCTAATAAATGAGATGGATTATTGTTGCTATGAGATAGAATGTGATCAAATTTAGATCAGTACTTGCCAAGTAGAGCAAGAAATATCTGTATCTAATTTCAAACAGGTATATTAAGGGAATTTTGTGCAAGAGAAGGAGCATTAGTAATTATGAGGTCTTTCAGTGAGTGCAATGGGATACTTTTTTCTTAGAATTGCAGAAGGATGTAGATGATGAAAAAAAGCTGAAGAAATATGATGGGAAAGGAACTGGTGGAAATTAAATAACTATGGAGTAAAGATAAATCAATTATTAGACCGAGTCAACTAGCTAAGCAAACACAAATGCTGAGATAGCCAAGATGTTGGTCACCAAAATCCAGAACTTTCCCTTCAACTTTCTCTACCATGGTGTTTTCTGTCAATGCTAAAAGAATTTTTCTCCCAGAAACATCATTGGATGGAATGAGGCAGTTTCAGTGCTCTGAGAAAATGAAAATCTGGACTGAATTATTCCACTCCATCTCAGAACCCAATGTACGAACCTTATTTTTAATATATTTATTGTTTCCAATGTTCTATCTGTGATTCAGGTACATTTATTTATTTCTATTTTTCACATATAGCAGAAGGTTTTACCAGATGGTATAGGGTATTTTGTGGAAATAAACAATGAAAACAATGAACAGTAAAAAAACAGGAAGGTGAGGAAAAAGAAAATTTAAAAACATTTTAAATCTCCTGGAAAAGCTAAAACCAGACATAGTTCTTTTAACTATAAAATGTTTAGTTGTGCGGAAAGTTTCAGCACTTTGAATTTAAAAACATGAGTAGATGGTACCCAGTTCTATATCTTGAATCTGACTTTTCAGCCTTAGAACACTCTTATCTAGCATCTTGTTTTGCAGATCCATTCCTCTTATTGAATTATGGTTTATGGGTATTGTACAAATCATAGCAATAACTGGTCTTAGCCCCAAGGTTTCTAAACAAAATGGATCTACAGTTTTCCTCATTCATTTAACATAAAATCCTGGGTCTGGCTGACCAGCAGAGTGAATTCTTTTAGTTTTCTAACAGAACTGAACAGTGCCTTGACTCAATCCTTCTTGAATATAAGGGATTAGTTGATACCTCAAATATAACATTGACTTTTTTTGTTGAAAAACATGGCCATGTGCTCTCCCAATGGATCTCTTATTTTATTTGAAAATACACAAAGAAGAAGAAGTGAACACATTGTGACAGCACTCAAATTACTTACATTTTGTTTTTAAAAGCCTGTGGTCCATTATCTCTAATCAAAACAGTTAATTGACTGCTAGTTCAGTCAATTTCAAAATCCATTCTTTCACAGTCAGCATCCCTTTTTCTTTCCAGTGTTTGACAAGTGCAATCCTTGCAGCCATCACCATGTGAAGGAATAGCACGCCAAATTGTTTTTCAATTGGCTTGTCCATCATACCTAAAAGAAAGGCTTCAGTTTTCATTAATATTTTTATCTTAAATATTTTTTTGCATTTTCATCGTTATGTTTATCCAGTATGTTTTCCACATATTTGCAATGCCACCATATATGATAAAATGTTGTCATGCTACCAATCAGCTGGGAGTTTGAAGACTGAAAGCTCACCCTGCCCCATGGCAGCACAGCATTTGGGTCTCAAACACAAGCTTACTAACTTCCATCCTAGTGTCCTAACCATGAGAGCTACCGTGCTCCTGAGAATTAAGTCAATGAACATGTTATGTATGTTGCATCAATCTAACTATATATACAGCATATATATATATCAAGCACTGTTTTTCCTACTTACTGTATATATAATTAGAAAAGTCAAAACTGCCCTAAAAATTCACAGTCAAGTAGTACAACTGTACTTCCAAACATTCCATAGCACTTTTTGGAATCAGATTCAAAGTGCTTCATAGCCATGTACCATTTTTCTCCTCCCCTTTCATATACTCTTTCCTTCACTATACATTCTCTAGTCCTTTCCCATTTCAGAGGGCAACTTGTATGCTAAATCAGAGCCAGCTCGCTCCACAGAAGAAAGACAGTTACTCATCTGGGTTTGCATTCTGATGTGATGGAGGTTGCAGATCAGCTGGACTGGACATATACATTGCTAAGTACAAGTGGCTCAAATAAATTGGCATTTGAATGGCCATTATATACTTCAGAAAACTCTGGAGCTTGCAACTGAACTTGCAAGAAAGCAAATAGAAATCTTGTTGTTAAAGCATCACTACAGCCATACTCATTAGAAGCATAGAACAAAGCATTTGGAAGGAAAGAAAATAAACTGAGTTTTAGCTAACAGATTAATGAACAAATTGCAGGGAAGATTGATTTCCATGAATAGGAGTTACAACTATGTAGGTAAAATTTATCTTCTGCTCAAAACTGTGAGCAATGTATGATATTGTCAGTTGTCAGTTTCCATATCACCTGCTTTGTTGATCATTAAAAATATTAACTTTAAAATAACTCTCTCTGTCCTCAGTGGGTCATACACCTTGCAATCTTTGTAAAAGGGTAGGTTCAGTCAAATCATCTCAAATTCAGAACTGATTTGACATTTAATTGGCTTCCTAAGATATCTGGATGGCTAATGTGGTATAGTTACCGTATTTAAACAGAAGGGCTTTATATATATTATATTTCAGATTTATGTTTACTGGATTTGGACAGTAAATAAATGACATAATATATATTTACTTACTTACTTACTTACTTACTTACTTACTTACTTACTTACTTACTTACTTACTTACTTACTTACTTATTACATAGCCTAACTCCCAAAGATTCAGATAAAAATATAGAGAACAATAAAACAATACAATACTAAAAAAAAAAGAACCAAAAGATGGCAGAACCAGGCAACAAGAAGAAGCAAAACCAAAATACCTGGAAGAGGGCTTCAATCACTCTTGTCAAAGACCTGGGTGAAGGGCCAGGCATTCGAGGCTCTCTAAAATATCAACATACAGGGCGCCATCTGGATCTTAGGGGAATCTCATTCCAGAGGGCAGGTACTGCTATAGAGATGGTGTGCTTTCAGAGTCCCAATGAAATGCATTATTTAACTGAAAGAACCAAGAGCACACCAATCCTACCAGATTGAATTGGCCAGGCAGATATTATGGGGGATAGGCAGGCTAGCAAATAACCAGAGCTTCTGCCAGATTTCAAAGCTAATAACCAGCATCTTGAATTGCACCTGGAATCTTTACTATCAAAACAATGAACCTCAAGATTACTTTTATCTCAGTTTACCTGCTTACAATGGAGACAATGTTAAATTAATAAACAAAACTGCCTGCAAGATCACATACCAGCCTGTTTCTCTGCTATGGTATTTGCTTGGGTTTTTTCCACCTCAGAGACCAATTATTTCTCTCAAATATCTTTTGCATTCCTATCTTTTGTGAATAATCATATTTTACCTGGTTGTTTATACTGACATTTATAAATTTTACTATAATTGTAATATAGACTATTCAGGTCTGATTTCATTTGCTACTATCATCTCATTTGGTTTTCATGCTTGGAATAAAGCAGGGTTTTGGTTACAGTTATGGCATAATGGTCAACATTGGCCAAAATTCATGAGCTGTGTAGAGACCCAAAACAGAATAATTAAGTATCTGCATGGTGAACATCAAAGGGTGGTGAAAGAAATTCATGAAAATCGGGGACTATCTGTGATTAAAGAGCATCTACTCCCACTCCCAATAGTGCAACAATGGTGCTACTCATTCAAACAAAACATCAGATAGACAAAAACACAGCTTTATGCTGTTTTATGCTTAAGGCTGTTTACAAATATGAAGCCCAGAGATTGGAGCAACCAAGAGCTCATATAGGAATGTATGTCTTCCCACACATACCAAATATGATTAGACTGTTACTAGTATATCATTTCATCATGGGCAAAATAAAACCCATGTTCATGAATTATCAAAATAATTAGTTCTTATTTAAAACAGGGGTAACATTTGGGCTAGTTGTCCAGATTTTTCCCCTTTTCTCTTTGTTTTAGAAACTGCCAATCCCTTTTTAAACAATAAACTTCTCTGAATTTAGTATCAGTTATACCAGCTTCTGTCCCTTCCTTTATATATTGTTTTAGAACAAAATAAGCCAGGATATTCTAAAACAGCAACAGACATATCTCTTGGAAATGCAGCTATCTCTAGCTAATTTCAAGTAATAGTAAAATGATTATTCAGTTTATCTTTCAGCTGGTCTCAGTTGATATCTTGCTGATTAATTAGGAGGAATGAATAGGCCTTTTTTGTTACAAACACTGAAGACTACTACAGTTCTTACTGCTTCAAATTAACTAAATGTTAGCTTGTGGAATGGACATCTTAGAGAAAATCTTAAAACTTAAAATAACAGAGTTGGAAGGGGCCTTGGAAGTCTTCTAGTCCAGCCCCCTGCTCAAGCTGGAGACCTTATACCATTCAGGACAAATGGCTGTCCACTCTCTTCTTGTAAATCTGCAATGATGGAGCACTCACAACTTCTAGAGGCAAACCTTTCTGCTGATAAATTGTTCTGTCAGAAAATTTCTCCTTAATTCTAGGTCTCTTTGATAATGTTCCATTTATTACTTCTTGTCTGCCCTCAGGTGTTTTGGAGAATCAGTTAACTCTCCTCTTCTCTGTGATAGTTCCTCAAATATTGGAAGACTGTATCATGTCACCCCCTAGTCCTTCTCTTTGTCAGATTAGACCCGTTCCCACAACGTTCATTATATGGTTTAGCCTTCAATCCCCTAATCATCTTTGTTGTTCTTCTCTGGACTCTTTCTAGAGTATCTTTTTTTTTTACCATGGTGACCAGAACTGGACACAATATTCTAAGTGTGATCTTACCAATGCAGTATAAAGCAGTACAAACACTTCATGTGATCTTGGTATTATCCCTCTGTTGATGCAACCTAGGGCTGCATTGGCTTTTTTGGCAGCTGCAGCACACTGCTGACTCATACTTAAGAGGTTGTCCACTAGGATACCTAGAACCCTCTCACGGTTACTGCTCTATTCTACACCTTTTCAATTAGATATGCAATAGGTCATCCATAAAAAAGGTTAAGTTTGAAAGGGTCTTAGATCAGTATCCTCTATCTCAGCAAATTAATAAAAAAAGAATATCAGTTTTTGAGAACTATCTTAAAGAAACATACATATAGCCATATACATACACATACATGCATATACATATATAGACATACATACATATATAGACATATACATGCATATAGACATATGTAAACATAAACATATATGCATATACATATATTACATTACATACAAAAAGAATTCTAGAAATAAACCACTGGCTAAAGGGTTGGTGTTGCCCAGAAAACTTTGGTTTCCTGAACCATGGACTGCATTTCCTAGGCGAAGGACTCTTGGCAAGGGATGGGCTGCACCTCACAAAAACAGGGGGACATGTACTCAGAAAAAGACTGGCCCAACTCATTAAAAGGGCTTTAAACTAAAATTAAGGGGAGGAGGGTGACCAATCTTTAGAATCTCTAGAACCCAAAACCAATCATAAACCCCAAGAAAACAAATCAAACAATGAGGTAGGGAGTGATGAGAAAAAAGGAAAACTCAAACAACAATTAGGAGATGCAGGAAACATACCTACAGACAGACATAAAAGTCTTAAATGCTTATATACAAATGCTCAAAACTTGGGGAACAAACAGGGTGAACTAGAAGCAATAGTACATGAGGGAGGGTATGACATAGTTGACATTACAGAAACCTGGTGGGACGAAACCCATGAATGGAATGTACTGATGAATGGATACAAATTGTTCAAAGGAAACAGATCTACAAAAAGAAGAGGGGGAGTTGCACTATATATAAGAGAACACTACATATCTACAGAAATGCACATGATCAAAGATAAAATCCCTCCAGAATGTATATGGGTCAATAAAAAAGGGGGGAAAAGTGACATTGCCATAGGTATATTTTACAGGCCACCCAGTGGTGGGATTCAAATATGTGAACAACCAGTTCTCTGTGTGGATGCCGCTTCCAGAAGTCCATTCTGGGACTGGGCAACAAACAATTAGCTACTGGCTCTGCCGAAGTGGTGCGAACTGGCTGAATCCCACCACTGAGGCCACCCAACCAATCAGAAGAAATAGATGAACTCTTTGCCAACCAGTTAACTAATGTATGTAGGAAGCATACCTCAGTAGTAATGGGAGACTTCAACTATCCAGATATCAACTGGGAGACAAACTTTGCAGCCAGTGAGGGATCAAACAGATTCCTAACCAACCTCAACCTGGTATAGGTTCTCTGCTCGAGCAGGGGGCTGGACTAGAAGACCTCCAAGGTCCCTTCCAATTCTATTCTATTCTATTCTATTCTATTCTATTCTATTCTATTCTGTTCTGTTCTGTTCTGTTCTGTTCTGTTCTGTTCTGTTCTACCCTACCCTACCCTACCTTACCCTACCCTACCCTACCCTACCCTACCCTACTCTACTCTACTCTACTCTACTCTACTCTACTCTACTCTACTCTACTCTATTCTATTCTATTCTATTCTATTCTATTCTATTCTATTCTATTCTATTCTATTCTATTCTATTCTATTCTATTCTATTCTATTCTATTCTATCTGACAAATTTGTCATCCAAAAGGTGGAGGAGGGAACTAGAAGTAAAGCTATACAGGACCTAATTCTTACTAATAGAGAAGAAGTAATAGAGGGAGTTGAACCTTGGGTGAAAATGACCATGTTATACTGGAATTCAATATAATGAGAACACAAGCAATAGAAAATAATTAAACCAGTGTCTTAAACTTCAAAATACCTGATTTTAACAAACTCAGAGAGAACCTAGGAAATATTCCATGGATGAAAATCCTAAAGAGGAAAACAACCCAAGAACCATGGGAAACTCTGAAAAATATGATCATAAAAGCCCAGTCCAGCACAATACCACTGAAAAAGAAAAACAAGAAATTCAAGAAGAAACCAGCATGGCTGCACAAAGATCTCTCTGACAAACGGAAAGACAAAAAGGACAAGTACAAAAAATGGAAAGAGGGACACATAACTAAGGCTGATTATCAGTAGATAGCCAGAACATGCAAATATGAAGTCAGGAAAGCAAAGGCTCAGAATGAATAAAGACCTGCAACATAAATCAAGGACAATAAAAAAGTTTCTTTCAACATATTAATAACAAGAAAAAAGTCAAGGAAACTGTAGGTCCACTAAAGAGAAAAGATGGCAAGGATTTAACAGGCAGTAGGGAGAAAGCAGAGCTGCTTAATTCATTCTTTGCATCAGTCTTCACACAAAAAGAAATTATAGCCCAACATACCCAAAAAACCACTGCAAAAGACAAACTAGAAACAAAAATTAAAATAAGAAAATGGTAAGAGAACACCTATCTGACCTTGACAAATATAAATCACCAGGATCCGACAGATTACATCCCAGAGTTCTGAAGGAGCTGGCAGATGTTATCTCAGAACCATTGCACCATATCTTTCAAAAATCCTGGAGCACCGGGGAAGTACCTGAGGATTGGAAAAGGGCTGATGTGGTTCCCATCTTCAAGAAAGGGAAAAAACAGACCCAGGAAACTACAGACCAATCAGTCTAACATCAATACCTGGGAAGATCCTGGAAAAGATAATCAAAAAACAGATCTGCGAACAAATAAAAGCAAACAAAGTTATAACTGGTAGCCAGCACAGGTTTGTTAAAAACAGATCATGCCAAACCAATCTCATTTCATTCTTTGATAAAATGACTAAATTAGTAGACCAGCGAAATGCTATGGACATAGTATACTTAGATTTCATTAAGGCATTTGACAAAGTAGACCACAACCTACTGCTTACTAAGCTAGAAAAAGATGGGATAAACAACATCACCATCAGATGGATTTGTAGCTGGCTGACAAACCGTACTCAATGAGTAGTCCTCAATCGTACTACATCCACATGGAGAAAAGTAAGCAGTGGGGTACTACAAGGCTCTGTCTTAGGTCCAGTACTCTTCAATATCTTCATAAATGACTTAGATGAGGGAATAGATGGGGATCCCATCAAATTTGCAGATGACACCAAACTGGCAGGAATAGCCAACACCCCAGAAGATAAGCTCAGGATCCAAAAAGATCTTGACAAACTTGAACAATGGGCCCTATCCAACAAAATGAATTTTAACGTGAAGAAAAGCAAAGTTTTACATTTAGGCAGGAAAAATCAAAGGTATAAATACAGATTAAGTGAGACCTGGCTCAAAAACAGTAACTGTGAGAGGGATCTTGGAGTCCTAGTGGACAATCACATCACTATGAGCCAGCAGAGTGGAGCAGCAGCCAAAAAAGCTAATACAATCCTGGGCTGT
Source organism: Azemiops feae (assembly GCA_023970755.1). Classification (NCBI taxonomy): domain Eukaryota; kingdom Metazoa; phylum Chordata; class Lepidosauria; order Squamata; family Viperidae; genus Azemiops; species Azemiops feae. Next base: position 714,598 of record JALGBA010000047.1, on the reverse strand, counting down.
ATAAACAGAGGCATAGAATCAAGATCAAGTGAAGGGTTACTACTGCTTTATAAAACTCTAGTAAGACCACACCTGGAATACTGCAACCAATTTTGGTCAGCATACTACAAAAAAGATGTTGAGACTTTGGAAAATGTTCAGAGAAGAGCAACTAAAATGATCAAAGACTAAAACATATGAAGAACGACTGCAGGACTTGGGTTCGGCTAGTCTAAAGAAAAGAAGAAACGGGTGACATGATAGCAGTAGTTCAGTATTTGAGGGGCTGCCACAAAGAAGAGGGCATCAAATTATTCTCTAAAGCGCCATAGGGCAGGACAAGAAACAATCGTTGGGAACTGACCAAAGAGAGAAGCAACTGGAATTCGGGAAAGTTCCTAACAGTGAGGACAATTAACCAGTGGAACAACTTGCCTTCAGAAATTGTGGGTGCTCCATCACTGGAGGTTTTTTTTTTTTTTTTTTTAAATATATTTTATTAGATTTTATAGGGGTACGGGGGTAACATTAAGGTGCTTAGGAACCACCATGGAGGTGGGTATATTAAACATCCAAAAAAAAGGAAGACAATCACAGATATATAGCTCAACTTAAGCTTCCCTCTCTAATTCCCTCATTTAATTTTACATATTCAAATTAATGAGTTCTATATAAGTTTCAAACGGTCCTATCAAATATCAATTACATTTCAATTCTAAAAAATCCAAATCCTGTTTTTAAGCTTTACTAACTTACAATTACTATATTTCAATTAGCCTTAAATAGACATGTTATTAACACTTCGGGTGCCCTTTTTTTTTTTTTTTACGTAATTATATCTGGTATATTGTTCTTACAAGAACATTCCCATATCTTCTTCATTGATACCATTTTTTTTCTCTTATCACCCATCCCTCTTATTCTCCTTTTATTTCTAAATAATTCTCTTAAAATAAAAATAAAAATATCAGGCCAACAAATAAATTTCTATCTATTTTTAAATATATATTCTATCAATGCCTCTATATCTATAAAAATCTTTTTAAACCAGTAGATAAAGTTTACTTCTCCAATATATATCATATCTAAGACAAAGTAATATTACAAAGGGTATCCTCTTAAAAATTTCACGTATTCCATTAGTTGTTAAGTCAGTCAAGAAATCAAAGCCTTTTTAATCCCATTAAATAAGACTTTAAAATACATTTTTAAATCTAACTCTAGGCTTCTTTCTGTGCCATAATGGTTTCCATAGTGAGGTTCCTACATAATCAAACCACACTATTAAGGGGTCCATATTCTTTAACGCTTCAAATTGGTCAAAGTTCTCTTTCCTTTCTTCTAATAGCCTTTGGATGGTAAAAACTGTTTTATTCCATGTTATATTTGCCAATTGTTTATCCACCTTTTCTCGATTTTCAATAGGTTGTATCTGAGTGTCAGTCTCTGTTGATGTTGGTATTGGTGCTTCAGACATCTCTGTTGAAATTGTTGTATAGTCATCAGACTTCTCGATAGGTTGTGTTGAAAGTTGAATAAAATTAGTTTGTTTTGTGGTTTCCACAGTTTCTCTCAGTGTAGGGAAAAGAGATTGAAAATAGGAGCTCACATCCTTTGCAGCTTCTAGAATTGTTTCCAATATAAGATCATAGTCCAGTTGTGTATTAAGTTCCATATCGATAGTAATAAGGCTTTTTAATCTTTAATCTTTAAGGAAGGCTCTGCTTCATAAGAATCAAACAAGCATTCACCTTCAGTTTTCAATAGGCCAGCTGTATCGTTATCTTGTAATTATGGCTCTTTCAGGGTCATAGCCATTCCCAGCCATAAAGAAATATAATTGCAGTACCACTTTTCGACACAAGATGTCCTCAGCAAACCAGAAAATCCTTTTTTTTTTTCTTTCCAAATAATAGATTTTTTATTTTTCGTGTTGAAAGAGATGAAGAAAGGGTTCAAAATAATGAATACGTAGTTGTAACAATAATAGTCAAGAATAGAATGTTTTCAGGTCCCCTCAGTGTTCCAAAATTTAGATAGTATCGAAATTAACTGGTTTTTGTTTATATATTTTTTTTTTCCAACGCTGTTTTTCCCCATTGCTCAAACGCTGCTTCCTCACGACAGGGAAATAGTTCAAAGAAAGCTTTTAACAGGAAAGTAGTTAGGGAAAAAAAAAAGGGGGTAGAAAAGGTCTCACCCGGATTCTCCACGGGGGTTCTTTCGCTTAGATGTTCTTCTGGCTTTCAGCTGGTGCGACGAAGTGATCGTCCATTTTGAAGGGCGATCTTTTCCTCCGGGGGCCCTAAGGAGAAAGCTCGAACTGGGGAGAGCCGCCGCTCTTCCCCAGTCGAGCAGGAGCCTCCTCTAGCGGTGGTCGCCTCTACGGGGCGACTTTCGACCCGATTAAGGGTCTACCGACGAAGGGAAACCAGCCGGTGGGAGAGAGAGATCTCTCCGTGCGACTGCTGGTGTCGCGATCCGGAACCGGAAGCCCCATCACTGGAGGTTTTTAAAAAGAAACTAGACAAGTCACTTGTCTGAAATGGTATAGGGTTTCCTGTTTAAGCAGAGGGCTGGACTAGAAGACCTCCAAGGTCTCTTCCAGCTCTATTCTATTCTATTCTATTCTATTCTATTCTATTCTATTCTATTCTATTCTATTCTATTCTATTCTATTCTATTCTATTCTATTCTATTCTATTCTACACTGCAGAATCAGGGTCTTAGATCAGTATCCTCTGTCTCAGCATAGCTGTGCTAAAAGAAATTAATGAAAAAAGAATATCAGCTTTTGAGAAATATCTTAAAGAAACACACATATAGCCATATACATACATACATACACATATACAAACATATATAAACATATATGCATATACATATATTACATTCTACACCGCAGAATCAAATCCATGTTGAGAAGGCTCATAAGTAATATTTAATTTTCTCCAGTCATCCATATTTTGTAAAACAGCCCATGTACTGTTACTGAAGGTTTCACTTATCTGCAGATCACATATCGTCTGCTATAAATTTAGAAAACCTATAAATGTGTTTGACCATTTTTAAATCTCTCTATGCCATCTGGCATCTATCAGCTTTTTCTGTTCCTTCCCCCTGCTAATGGAAAACATCAAACTTGGACCTTGTTATAATGTTTTCTACATAACACAACACAAATTTCTCATGCCCAAAGCTTTAAAGTTTTGAAAATTATGAATCTTCTCTTATCTCCATAACACTTCTGTGATTTTCAAAACACTCTCCACTTTGACGTGTCTAGCAAAATATTACTTGTCTTCCCATAAAAATGCTTTCTTATCTTCCCTCATTATATAAAATGAATGGGTTTTATGCATGAACAAAATAAATTCCTGGAAAAAGAGTTCACCAACCACCATTGTACTTTTTTGCTGATTAAGAGGAATGCACATACTCAACACAATCATAGCAAAAGGGACATTTACACAATAACAACCCAGTTCTTTTGAACAGTGCTGCTCTGCTAAAGTAGAAAGAGGTGGACATAAGTTGCTCTCCACTGGCTAAGCATAGCAGCTGCTGAAGGATTACGAATTGAAGCATTGTTTTACAATGGTTCCACTTCTTCCTAAGTAGCTAATATTAGTCATGATTGTGAAGAAAGAGAGGTTAGCCTGGTAGACATTCTAATATGGCCACAGAAATATCCATCCTTGTCTTCCAGTTGTACATCACCATTCAAGGTTGAATCAGAACTGCTATGGAAGGCTTGAAGGCTACTGGGGCCTGCGTGGAACAAAATAGACTATGATCAATTTCAACTTTGAGAGGAAAGCCCTGGCAGCAATAACTTATGCCGTCATCACCACTAGTCCAGACTTGTGCAATGTGCTTGACATGGAGTTGCCTTTGAAGACTTCTCAGAAACAGTGATTGGTATAAAATCTGCTCTCACGTTGGCAGGAAATAGCTGTTACAGCTATGTGACATCTATATTTCCGATACTGCATTAGTATCCAGTACATTTCCAGATAGAGTTTAAAGTGCTAGTTTTGACTTTTAAAGCCCTACGTGGCTTAAGCCCCAGAAACCTAACCAGACTGTTCCTCCTAGTAGAACTGACCTGCTTGCCAGATTGTAGATGTTAAATGTTCCCCACATACAAGAAGTAAGAATTGTGTTTGTCTCTGTTACCCCCAATTTGTGCAACAGCTAGCTCCCAAGGGGTATACAAGTATAATAAACAAAGAAACCAGTAACTGTCCAAGCCATAACAGCTACATTCAAATACAGTCCCAAGGATACTTTTCCATGTTAATGATGGAAATGAGCTGAGGGTTTGGGCTGAGGGATAATGTAGGCAAAATCTTGAAATGAAGCTATCGGTAGTAGAAAGTACTTCCTGTTAATGAGGTTGATAGAAGGCTAATCTTTGGATATTTATTCAGTGTACTTTATTATTGAAAAGAACATATTGTATATTGGAAGCTCCCTAGACTATATGTAGGTCGCCTCCAGTTTTCTTTTGGAGGCCGGCTGCTGGAAGTTTGGACTGTTTCACACAGACTGCCACTCATCCCAATTTCATTTCCATTGGAGGATACCAGAGAGCCCTAGCCATACCCAGTTCTAAAAGCAAGTACTCTTAAGAAATATTGTCATCAGAATTAGAGTTAAGTCCTTAGCCGTGGTGACGCAGTGGTTAGAATGCAGTATTGCAGGCTACTTCTGCTGACTGCCAGCTGCCGGCAGTTTGGTAGTTTGATTCTCACCGGCTCAAGGTTGACTCAGCCATCCATCCTTCCGAGATCAGTAGAATGAGGACCCAGATTGTTTGGGGCAATATGCTGACTGTGTAAACTTTTTAGAGAAGGGCTGTAAAGCACTGAAGCGGAATATAAGTCTAAGTGCTATTGCTATTGCTATTAGTCAAGTTTTTTGTATAGTGCCCCTCAGCTAAACTGAAAGATTCCCCTGTTTATATTCTCACAGGAACAAAAGTGGGTTCCACTTTATGTTACATTGAATATGGCTTCACTTTCTGTCCAGCAAATATAGAAGCCAACTGTTTGGCAAATATGGTGGGCCCATGATTTTTCTCACTTTTGATAATTCAGCATGTGAATGATGATTCCAAAGGGTGTTGTGGATTTTTTACCTTCTTATCTTGCTGCTCAGTTATGACTTCCTTTTGAAAAAGACATAGAGTAATTAAGAATAGCTCTCTGTGTTAGATTTGGCTAAATTTTGAATCAGGTAACTTTCTGAAGTGAAGCAGATTCTGCACTGATCAGAATTCAATGTGAAGTTTTCCAAAGTTGATAAGCTATTTGGTGTTTTGCAATGCAGCCACTCCAGCCATGATGTAGCATTGTTGTACTCAGAATATTCACCCTATGAGCCCTCCAATTAAATAGTGCCTCCTGCTGACATCCCTCAAATGATGCTGGTTTCCTGTAATCAATTTGTGGTCAGGCAACTCTCTGCAGGAATTCTGCAGACTGTCATGCGAATATGTAATGCCTGCAGGAACCTGACTTCATTATAGCATTGTCAGAATGGGATTGGGAACAGAGGAATTATCCAGAGCATTTATATAAGGTACATTTTAGGTATACAAACTGAACAGAACTCTTGTCTGAAAAAGAGTATTACTTTGTTTTTTAAAGATATGGAAAACAATACAAAATGGAGACTGAATGACAGGCAGGTATCACTTCTAATCATAATACAGACCTAATACAGCTAGACCAGGGGCAGGATGCTGACTAGAATCTTATGTAATATTCGGCTCAAGTCTGATCTTTATTACTTCTTTTTCATCTGAATTACTTCTTTTTCATCTGAACTTTTTAAAGTGCTGAGACTTACTTTGCATCACATATGTACTGAGACTTACTTTGCATCACATATGTACACACACACAAACACATATTTGTACAGTACACACACCTATATATAGCACACACACACACATATAATTTCTTCCAGATTTATTCCAACCAATTCAATTCCAATACTTTTTTTTTTAAGTCCTTCATTTTTTGTTCTGATCTAATAATTCACAGTCTTGTCTCAAGGCATTCTGTTTTATCGATGCTGCTGTTATTTGTTAATTTGTCTTGTTTCTTAAAAAACTTAGTTGCACAGTCTTTGTTATTCTTTTCTTCCTACTCCTTTTATTTTGGCTTTAGTACTACAGGCGAGATTTTATGCTGAAAAGTATTGCCTTTTCTCTTTTATTACTAGTAGGTTTGCAAAAATAATCAGAAATCTAAATAACTAAATAATTCAGAAATCAGACTTTAATTTGATTAGTAGAGGACATTTTGTTTAAACACAGGTACTTCTTGGGCTATAGTTTCTCTTTGATATGCTTCACAAAAAAAATAAAAACATTAATTGGAGAAGACTATTGAACTATAGTTGTTTTGGACAATGTTGCTTACATAAATGCTGATATCACAACTTGCTTTTCAGATGAGCAATGATTGGCACAGAATTAACACAATCTCTGGTTGGTCTTCAGATAGAAGATCTCTCTCTGCTGGAAAGATTCAACAAATCCTATTTGTAGTGAGCACTTAATTATTTTCTACTTATATTATGACTGCAATCCTATATAGATGTACTTGGAGTCAATCTCATTCAACTCAATTCTGTGCATGCACACTGCTGTAAACAAACAGATATGGGATATATATTATCTAATGAAGAGGACAACAAAGCAGAGTTGTGTATTCTCCCATAATCTTTTCTTGCAGATACTCATGGGATTAAGCAATCATACTCCCCCTCTATATTATTACTCAAGCACTTAATACATTATGTAAACTGTTGTTACATGAGTATTATTTTTGCTTCCTCTAAGGATTTTTGGTTTGTAATAGAAGTCTAGAGTGCTTTGCAACACTTTCTTCTGTTTCAGAGTTGTTAGAATATAACCCAATGCCTCTGTCCCCTGTGATGGAGTTTGGTATTTTAATGGATTTTTCTTTTTTTCTTTTTCTTTTTGGTTACATGTGGTTATAGCTAAAGTAAACGCTTACATAACTGAGAATGATGAAGATTTAGACAGGAAGATCAATTGCTATTTTGTAGAAGTCTCTCTTTAAGCATAGACTTACTGGATCTACAATATCTATCTATCTATCTATCTATCTATCTATCTATCTATCTATCTATCTATCTATCTATCTATCTATCTATCTATCTACCTACCTACCTACCTACCTACCTACCTACCTACCTACCTATCTATCTGTTTCTTCCACCTCATTTAGGCTTTTTCTTTAAATCTTTTGGACATTTGTTACTTTACATAAGCATGTTTTAACCTGATGTTCTCCAAATGCTTTGAAACATCAACCCCTATCATTTCCAGCCATTGTAAAGGCATCAGATTCAGCAAATTTGTCCTATTGTATTCTCAGCCAACCCCTTCCCAACCATTATATCAAACATGGAACTTATTTGTGGGTGGAGTTTTTTTGGCAGAACAATACTAGGTTTCTAATTAGGTTGATTGAGAATGGGCTTAGTTTCAGAATTTCTGACTTCAGAAACTTCATTTAAGCCATATTTCAGCTAGGATCTGAGAATACCATGCCAGAAGAAAGAATCCTGAGGAAACAGCTGTGTGCAGGTACATAAAGGGAGGCTACAGGAAAGATTGTCAATATTTTTCCCTGACTACAGTAACAATGAACAGAAGTATAAATTGCTGCTGCATAGATTTCACCTAAATATAAGGAAAAACTTAGTTAAGATATGTGTAACAGTGAAACAGTCTCCCTATGGAAATTATGGGTCCTCCATTTCTGAAGGCTGTTAAAAAGAGGCTGGATGGCCACATCTTGTGAATAGTTTAATTAATTGATTTTCCTGCACATTGCACAGGGTTAGGTTAAAACAGGGGTACCCAACCCCCAGTCTGTGGACCAGCACTGGGCCATGGCATGCCAGAACCGGTCCGCACAAACAAGCAAAGCCCCATCCATGGGATGCAGGCAGTACATGAAACCACGCAGAAAAACCTCTCTCCACAGAACCAGTCCCTGGTGCTCAAAAGGTTGGGGACCTCTGGGTTAAAATATTCTTATAACATGGAGCCATGGAGGTGCAGTGGTTAGAATGAAGTATTGTAGACTAATTCTGCCCAAAGCCTGGAGTTCAATCCTGACTGACTCAAGGTTGACTCAGTTTCCATCCTTCTGAGATCGGTAAAATGAGGACCCAGATTGTTGGGGGCAGTATGCTGACTCTGTAAACTGCTTAGAGAGGGCTGTAAAAGCACTATGAAGTGATATATGAGTCTAAGTGCTATTGATATTACAATACCTTTCTACAATCTTATGACAATTAATTCTTCAGCTTTCTGATACTGCATTTCTTAGGTTCCTGTTTCCTATTTCCTGTGCATTTTGGCAATTATTTCTTGAAATGCACATTATCATTATTATTTTTCACATTTTAATTCATCAAGGGCTTTCCTGTGACATTTGGCCTTGACTCCCAATAGGAAAGGAAATACAAGTGTTATCAAAATCTTAGAAAGCAAAGCTAACTCTGTGGTATTATTCTAAAATTCTCTAATTTGGTCATAATCAAAGACTTGGACATTTTGAGAATAAAGCAATATCACAGAGACTTTTCCATTTTGACATAGAGATCCTTTAAATGGAGTTTTTATTCTCTTTATAATAGCCTTAATCCAAGTAGCATGGATCTTCCAAGTAGCATGGGAGGCGGCACAAAAAGTTTTAACATATAGAACATTCACTTTTGGATGGGGGGAAAAAATCTACTTTTGGAAAAGTGACTGCATTCATATCTCTAAATATGTGCCCATAAAATACAGCAACATTTTTGTATTTTGGGTTTCTTAAGGATCTGCAACTGCTTTCCCCATATGTTTTGAAATAATTCAAACAGTTCTGTCATTAAAATTTTCTGCTCTACAAAGGTATTGTTCATTCACTTTCTTTGAAAATTCAAATTCAGATACTTCCTTTCTTCCTTTCGTTTTTTTTCCCTCAGAACTGAGCACCAGAAGGGAGATCTCCCCAATCAGTTGGCTATCCTAACATTCAAGCAAGGGCCACCAATGATGGAGATCTATCAGGACTTTGTCAGGATTCAGTCAACAGCTCTCCTAAATACACATGAATGTATTAAAACTAAACTTGGGAGAATTTAGCATGCAAAATAAATACTCTACCAGTTGACAGCATGCCCTTTCTAATGCCAATCACTGTGTCACTATATAATAGGAGTAACCTGTTATATACCACCTTCTCACTATGATCACCTCCAGATCTTGTACCTGTTCAAAAGCAGTTCCAGATCTCTGTGATTTCTTCAAGAAATGTAAAAACCTAAGGATAGTACAGAATCCTGCATTTTAGCAAAGAGCTTTATCCCTATTCATATCCATACAACTGGGGCAGATTAGTGTGACTCCAATAAAAGTTATATAAAACTTCTTGAAAATTGTCCAATTGTCTTGATTCATAAAGAACTATACAGTAGATAAATAAAGTTGACTTGAACTCATCTTAAAGTTCTCGAGATTGAGAAACACTGATAAGAGGTGATTCTTGTGATTTTATGAGTACTATGTCAATAATACTGTTTTCTAGACTGTTATATAAAATCATTAAGCATTGAGTTAGAAAAAACAATTAATCAGAATTAGAGCTGGAAGAGACTATTTAGACCATGAAGCAATAACAACAGCAACGCATGTCTTCTTTTATACAAAAAAAAACACCAAAACAAAAAAACAAAACAAATTCTAACAATCAAAAAACAAGCCTTTTAGCTAACTTTTTGAAAATTATAAATCTTAATTTGATAAATGGTCTTTACTTTTAACTAAAAGGTATATAGGATATGCAGCAGGAATTCAAACAATTGCTAGTTGTTTAAAGATGCTCAGCAAAAATACTTTTGTCATAAGTGTTATTTTGAAATAAGTGTTCTTATTTCAAGGACAGGTTGTGTAAGATTTCCGCAGTCGCCACAATTTTCCCCTTTCAAATTGTCTATTAATTTAATTTACCTCAAGAATTTCAGAAGAGGCTAGTGAAAGCTCATTCTGGCTTTGATGTCTTCTGCTGGCCTCATTAGTAAGGCTGGAGATTATTTGCTTTCAACTGCCAAATACATCTTGTGTTAGCCATCTCAGGATGACCTTGGGTTGATTTGAGAGAACTTTTCATTAGCTATCTTGATTACATACAGCAACAATAATAACAAAAGCTGCTTGCAGCTTTCTTCTAAATAGCTCCATGGTAGCTACTTTTGCAGCTCTCAGAACTTATAGTCAAAATCTTTTTTATTATCATTATTAAGTGAATAGTGGCAAACTCAGACCATGACTTTTTCTGATTCCACTATTGAAAACCTTTCATGCTTTTTTGTCTTTTAATAATTGCACTCTTTAATAATGGAACTACGTCTATTCAGGAACACATCATTAAACACATCATAGTCATATTTATATTCTGAATAAACTATATTCAAGAATTTATTTCTGGTCTCACTCCCAGGTAAGTATCTATAGCAGTGATTCTCAACCAGAAAAACTTTAAGATATATGAACCAACATGCTGCCTGGGGAATTCTGAGAGATGACATTTACACATCTTAAAGTTGTTAAGGCTGAGAATCACTGATTTATAGGACTGCAACCTAACTTAGGTTGTCACCGTTTTCCTTTTCTGTGCAATGGTTGCTGTTCTGAAACAAAAAAATGTGAGATCAAAAGGGGGGGGAAATGACATTGCCATAGGGGTATACTATAGGCCACCCAACCAAACAGAGGAAATAGATGAACTTTTTGCTAGTCAGCTAACTAAGGTATGTAGGAAGCACATCACAATAGTAATGGGGGACTTTAATTACCCTGACATCAACTGGGAGACAAACTCTGCACCAAGTGGAAGATGAAACAGATTCCTGACAAACCTAGCAGACAACTTTGTCTCCCAAAAAGTAGAGAAGGGAACTAGGGGATTAGCCATTTTGGATCTAATTCTCACTAACAGAGATGAAATGATAGAAGGTGTTGAAGCCATAGGATCCTTGGGAGGAAGTGATCATGCAATATTGGAATTCAACATTATGGAAGCACAAGCACTAGAACACAGTCAAACTAGAGTCTTGGACTTCAAGAGAGCTAATTTCAATAAACTTAGAGAGGGTTTTGGAAGGATTCCATGGATGAGAATCCTCAAGGGGAAAACAACTCAAGATGCTTGGGAAATTTTGAAAAGTGAGATAATAAAAGCCCAGTCTAGCACAATACCAACAAAGAGGAAAAATAACAGCTCTCAAAAGAAACCAGCATGGCTGCACAAAGAACTCTCTGATAAATTGAAAGATAAAAAGGACAAGTATAGAAAGTGGAAAGAGGGACACATAACTAAGTCAGAATATCAGCAAATAGCCCGAGCCTGCAAAGATGAAGTGAGGAAAGCTAAAGCTCAAAATGAACTAAGGCTTGCGACCAAGAAAAAAGTGAAAGAAACGATTGGTCCATTAGTGGGTGAAAGTGGCAAGAAGGTGACAAGCAACAGGAGAAAACAGAACTATTTAACTCGTTTTTCGCATCTGTCTTTACACAAAGGGAAAAAGCAGACCAACCTATCAAAAATAGTGCCATAAAAAACAGAATAGAAACACAAGTTAAGATAGGCAAGAAAATGGTAAGTGAGCACCTGTCCCGCCTAGACGAGTTAAAATCACCAGGACCAGATGGATTACATCCCAAGGTTCTCAAGGAACTGGCAGATGTGATCTCAGAACCACTGAACTATATTTTTCAAAGATCCTGGAGCACTGGGGAACTACTAGAGGACTGGAAAAGAGCTGATGTAGTTCCCATCTTCAAAAAAGGGGAAAAAAAGGGATCCAGGAAATTACAGACCTATCAGCATGACCTCAATACCTGGGAAGATTCTGGAAAAGATAATCAAACAACAAATCAGCGAACACCTACAGGCAAACCAAGTCATTACTAAAAGCCAACACGGGTTTGTCAAAAACAGATCATGTCAGACAAACCTTATTGCATTCTTTGACCAAGTGACAAAATTAGTGGACCAGAGGAATGCTGTGGATTTAATTTACTTGGACTTCAGTAAGGCATTTGACAAAGTAGATCACAACCTACTACTTGATAAGATAGAAAAATGCGGGTTAGACAGCATCACCACCAGATGGATCCGTAGCTGGCTGACCGGCCGTACTCAGCATGTGGTCCTCAATGGAACCGCATCTACATGGAGGGAAGTGTATAGTGGGGTGCCCCAGGGCTCTGTTATGGGCCCAGTGCTCTTCAACATCTTCATCAATGATTTGGACGAGGGGATAGATGGGGAACTCATCAAATTTGCAGACGACACCAAGCTGGCAGGAATAGCCAACACTCCAGAAGACAGGCTTAGGATACAGGAGGATCTGGACAGACTTGAACACTGGGCGCTATCTAACAAAATGAAATTCAATGGTGAAAAAAGTAAGGTTCTACATTTAGGCAAGAAAAACCAAATGTATAGGTATAGTATAGGGGGTACCTTGCTCAATAGCAGTAACTGTGAGAGGGACCTCGGAGTCCTAGTGGGCAATCACTTAAATATGAGCCAGCAGTGTGCTGCAGCTGCCAAAAAAGCCAACACAGTGCTAGGCTGCATTAACAGAGGGATAGAATCAAGATCACGCGAAGTATTAATACCACTCTACAATGCCTTGGTAAGGCCACACTTGGAATACTGCATCCTGTTTTGGTCACCACGATGTAAAAAAGATGTTGAGACTCTAGAAAGAGTACAGAGAAGAGCAACAAAGATGATTAGGGGACTGGAGGTTAAAACATATAAGGAAAGGTTGCTGGAATTGGGTATGTCTAGTTTAACGAAGAGAAGGACGAGGGGGGTCATGATAGCAGTGTTCCAATATCTCAGGGGCTGCCACAAAGAAGAGGGAGTCAAGCTATTCTCCAAGGCGCCTGAGGGCAGGACAAGAAGCAACGGATGGAAACTAATCAAGGAGAGAAGCAACCTAGAACTAAGGAGAAACTTCCTGACAATTAGAACAATTAACCAGTGGAACAACCTGCCTCCAGAAGCGGTGAATGCTCCAACACTGGAAGTTTTTAAGAAGAAACTGGACAGGCATTTGTCCGAAATGGTATAGGGTTACCTGCCTGAGCAGGGGGTTGGACTTGATGACCTCCAAGATCCCTTCCAACTTTATTATTATTATTATTATTATTATTATTATTATTATTATTATTAGTAGTAGTAGTAGTAGTAGTAGTAGTAGTAGTGGTAGTGGTAGTAGTGGTAGTAGTGGTAGTAGTAGTGGTAGTAGTGGTAGTAGTAGTAGTAGTAGTAGTAGTAGTAGTAGTAGTAGTAGTACTGTCGTCTATATTCCCACAACACATTTAACCTGGTTACTGAAGCAAGCTGTTTTCTGGTTTGCACATTCCATTGAATAGCAAGCATACCTAATACTCCTTCCTGTTTTCCCCATAACAACCTTGTGAGATGAGTTGGGCTAAGAGGCAGTGACTGGCCCAAAGTCACCCAGCCAGCTTTCATGTTTAAGGCATAGAACTCAGTCTTCTGGTTTCTAGCCTGGTACCTTAACAACCAAACTGGTGCCTTAACAACTAGACCAAGCTGGCTCTCCAGTTTAATTCTATAACAAGGGACATATCTAAAATAAGAGAGCAAAGGAAAGGGTCCTCTTTTTCAAAAGACCTTTTTAAATTACCAAACGCTTTCTTGAAATAGTATCTTAAACCAGGCTACCCCCATTTTTAAGGTACTAATTATTTTAATCTCTTTGAGATTTTTCTTCTAGTATTTTTGATGCCTTATTTAACCTTCTGTAGATTTAACTCTTTCCTGCCATTTCTGAATTCCAAATTTCTGGCTGATTATTGGTCATTGTCCTATTTATGTTGCATACTTTTTATTTAGTTGTAATCTAATGATAGTCTTCCAAACCGGATCCTGGAGCCATATTGCTGAATTTTTAGAAAGTATATAACCAAGGAGTGGAGAACTAGTAGTGAGATATTGGCAAACTACATTTTTCAGGACCCCTTGCTGAAAAATGTTAGTAGTGTGGTTCAGCAACATGTGGGAGAATATATTACTCTGTCTCTGTAGCTGTAATCACTGAAAGAAAACAGATTCTCCCCCTTTCTACAAATTCTGTTAACAATTGCATTCTGAACTATATTATGATTTTAATTTCAGTCATTGCAACTCTATAAAATTGCCCTATTCATTTTCTACAATAACATGGTTATGAAAAATGTTTCTCAATTTATTTTTTTCCTAGCCAACTCCTAGTTCTTCTTTATCTGATCTGCTCACTCAAGAACAAACCAATGGCAAGGATGAGGTTGAATTTGCTCAAGTGAAGTGTTGGCCAGGATGACATGTTTTAAGACTCCACTTTTGTTTGGCACTCTTCTTTTCCTCCCACTCTAGAGAGGGTTGATAGAAGACTATCCTCAAGAGGTGGAAGCTAAATGCAGTTGAAAAATGACACTCTTGAAAAAAATGTGACTTTGCATATGCCTTAACCACACACTTTTGAACAAATGGAAAAAATGATTCGGGGATGACAGATTGAGGACCAATCTTGTTTTCAAACAGGAAAGGTTGCAAGAACTCTAAGTAAGGGTAGCCAAAGTTTAAGATTGTGTGTCTGTGTATGTGCATCAGTGAAAGAAGTTAATGACTAGCGTGATTAGATGCATGTGTGTATGAGTATTAACTATGCCACACATCCTCTGAATTCTATTCCCGGGTATTTATTTATTCTCAGATGCACTCTTATCATGGTTGTCCATTAATGATATTCTCACAGCCTGCCAGTATATTAGTTAGGATGTGTCAAGGGAAAGAAAAAGTGCCATTGTATACAGACTTTGGGTCATACTGCATGAACTCCCTTTCTCATACCATTGACAGGACTTTCGCATTTGTCAGCATGGTTAGATAGCCAAGCCAGGAGAAGCAAAGTTACTTGTGTACTAAGTTACTAACTTATCCTATACTTCCTTTATCGATCCTTTAGTGTGACAGTAAGTGTAATAAAAACACATAGGGTGAAATCAAGATTTTCTCCTGTAGTATTAATTGTTGGGGTAAGGAAGCCAGTAGTGGGCAGGGACAAGACAAGACAAGACAAGACAAGACAAACAGCAGAAGTGAATCTTTGTTTAGAATGTAAAAAAGAGAGAAAGAGAGGTAATTGCATCTGGGCATTTTAGTTCCATAGCTTTGGGGAAGTGCCTATTAACTTTATAGCTAGAAAACTGAGCAATAAATGCTAAATACTATGCCAAGGACACTGAGAGGATGTGGCCGGGGAAGAAATCTGTGTAGCATTGTCATTAAGGCATCAGATAGGAATTGTGGAAACTGAGAGTCAAAAGCAGCCTACTTAACCATCAGGCTCCTTTGGTGAAGAGGACAGAGGGAATGGACTTAAAAGACAGGAGGAAGAGCCGCTACCAAGGTGATATAGTACCAATGGTCAGGTAAGAGGGGTTTGAAGCTGGGCCAAGAAAATTAGGTTGAGTAAACATATCAGACAGACCCTTCTTAGTTCATACTGCATCCAGTTTTGGTCACCACGATGTAAAAAAGATGTTGAGACTCTAGAAAGAGTGCAGAGAAGGGCAACAAAGATGATTAGGGGACTGGAGGCTAAAGCATATCAAGAACGTTTGCTGGAATTGGGTATGTCTAGTTTAATGAAAAGAAGGACTAGGGGTGACATGATAGCAGTATTCCAATATCTCAGGGGTTGCCACAAAGAAGAGGGAGTCAAGCTATTCTCCAAGGCGCCTGAGGGCAGGACAAGAAGTAATGGATGGAAACTAGTCAAGGAAAGAAGCAACCTGGAACTGAGGAGAAACTTCCTGACAGTTAGAACAATTAACCAGTGGAACAACCTGCCTCCAGAAGCGGTGAATGCTCCAACACTGGAAGTTTTTAAGAAGAGACTGGACAGCCATTTGTCCGAAATGGTATAGGGTTTCCTGCCTGAGCAGGGGGTTGGACTCGATGACCTCCAAGGTCCCTTCCAACTTTATTATTATTATTATTATACAAAAATAAAGGGAGGGGGAGGCACATTCAGACTTGCAAAAGTTTGTTACTATAGCTGTTAGAATAAAAGTAGTCCTGACCTATATAGCATTTGTTAGGTAGACACATGGTCACTTCGAAACAGTCATGATATAACAACCTAGACTGCATTACAGTGCTGTTATTGTAGTGGGAATAAAAGAAAAGTGTTTCCAGTGTATTACAGAGCTGCCCTCACCAGAAAACTTATAATAACACAGGGGTTATAATAGTTTCCTTGTAAACAAAAATTTTCTCAAACTTCCTCCTTGCGTTATATATTCAAGATGGACAGTATTTAATATTTATTTGCTATGTATATGTAGGGATGTGGGTCTATATATATGTTGTACATAGTATGTTTAGGTGTGTGTCATGTATATGTTTCACTTTGAGAGCGGGCAACTAAATTTCATTTTTTATGTGTGCCATTGTGCCCACAATATAAAAATGACAATAAAGGTTATTTATCTTTATCTTTATCTTTAACTATTAAAAAGTTTCTGGTTTGATATTCACCAGAAACATTTTAAAGTGCTTTTATTTCCCTGAAATATTGTTTATTGTATGCGTGTGCTTCTTCGTGCATTTTTTATACACATACACATAAATGTACAGGTAGTCCTTGACTTACGACCACAACTGAGCCCAAAATTTATGTTGCTAAGTGAAAAATTTGTTCAGTGAGTTTTGCTCCATTTTACCACCTTTCTTGCCACAGTTGTTAAGTGAATCACTGCAGTTGTTAACTTAGTAACACGGTTGTTAAGTGAATCTGGCTTCCCCATTGATTTTGCTTGTCAGAAGGTCGAAAAGGTCATCACATGACCCCTGGATACTGCAATCGTCATAAGTATGAATCAGTTGCCAAGCATCCAAATGTAAATCATGTGATCATGGGGATGCTGCAAAGGGCATAAGTGTGAAAAATGGTCATAAGTCACTTTTTTCAATGCCGTTGTAACTTCAAACAGTCACTAAATGAACTATTGTAAGTCAAGGACTACCTGTACATCTTATAAGGCATGCCTACAGAGAGAAACGCTATTGGCCATCACTCTGCTGGGACAGAAAAGTGAGACGTGTAGTGGGATTATCCAGATTAAGGATGTGATAGCCTGCTGACTGGGCTGAATATATGTTGCCAAAATATCTTTGACAGGAAAGGATTTTGTTGAAACAGTTTAGAATCAGGCTGGCATAAGCACAGCATAAGAGCAACTTGAGAGTAGGTAGGCCGTAATCTTATAACTGCTAGTTCTAATTCAACTCATAGCCAACAAAACTAACCTTTCACTTGCAGTTATCAACCATCAGTATAAAAATAAATTTATGTATGTATGTATTAAACTTATATGCCACCCATCTCACCAAAGGCGATTCTAGGTGGCATGCAAACATTCAGTAAAATATATATAAAACATTAAAATAACAATTTTGTTAGATTGAACCTTGTAGTGATCATTGTTCAAAGTAACTTATAATCTTTATTCTTAATTGATTATAGCTTTAAGTCATCATCAGAACTTTCCTTTAACCTCAAATGCTATCTCATATTGGACAATTGAGCAATGTTTTGTAGTGGTTTTGCTACAGTTTTAATGCTACTTGGGAAAATTAAATGAATTTGTTGCTCCAGAAGGAGTCAGTTGTATAAAACTTTAGTTCAACAGAAAAAGACGTGTTCTATGCTGATCACCAGACAAGTTTAAACTAATATTTTTTATGGAATTTTACCTTCAATACTCTTCTAAACTTTAACAATGTTTTAGAAAAGTCTCTGGGGCCACTATTGGAATTCAGTAGAAACCTCCGTAAAGAACACTTTATTATTATATATTATATAATATTATTATCTTTCAATTTCTCCTTCATATTAAGAATATTCTAGAAGTTTAGAATTTATTCTGAGTTATAATAGTGTCTACTTTTTTTTCTCCCACATCTGCTAACAGATATTTCTTACTGTAGTATATTGGAGAGAATCCATAGATTACTTAAGGTGGAACCTGCTTATCAGGATTATTACCAGCTATCTAAGGTGCTGTCAATTTGCATGATGAACTATCAAGTTATGCAAGCATATCATGGTGACTAGATCATGAGATTTTGGTACCATGTGTAATTGATCAACCTCTTGGCACATGTTTAGGTGTAAGATAGGGATAAAGACCCTGGTATAAGCTCCGGAGTTTGAAGCTCTGATATAGCTCTGGTGCTGGGTGATGTGTCTGCCTTGGGGGCGGGGGGTGTCTCCACTGCGGTTCCTGATAGTTGAAGGGAGATTTTATCAATTTGCTTGGTATGTTACGCTTTTATGTTTTTGTTTAAATCTGCCTGCTAAAATTAACAATAAAGCTTAAAGTCTTCTTTTTCACTAGTGTGTTTATTGTCACTGGATCCTCAAAAAAACAATCATCAAAAAACCCACTCGGCTATTACCTGACACTTGGCAATATAGTCTTATAACTTTATTTTATTCCAACCATTCTCTTTTTCTTTCCCTCCAAGATGTCCCCAGAATTCTAAATATTCTTTTTCTTTCTTCTGGGAAGTAGGCAAACACATTCCAAAGAGCACAAAACAATAACCATTCATCCATTTGTATTTTCTAAAAATGTCCATGGGGCAAAGAGATATTTTACTAATGAAGATAATGGTAGAAGTGAGTTTTTCCAACATGCAAGTTTTCATTGATTTTTAAAAACATGGGGCAGGTAGCTTGAAAGGGGCCAAGGGCAATATCCACATGTATATCATACCAAGGACCCTATGTTATCTATCTCTGTAGCATGGTGTGTGTGTATGCATGTGAGAGACAGCAGACATGTTCGTTGCTTTAATTTTCCCATTTTTACAAACCACAAGTAGGAATGAGGATAAAGTTTTAGTGTGTATTTTAAATAAAAGAAAGCAAAAAAATCCCCTTTTCTCTAACATATAAAGTCATAGTTGTTTTGTTCTCCAAAGAATCAGTTTCCTATAGCATTTAGGTCTTTCTATGCATACTGTATAATAAAACTTGTAAATAACATGGACAGATAGATACATACAGGAAAATTGTAGCAGGAAAGAATGTGACAACATCTGTCCATGTTATTTACAAGTTTTATGTACCTTTCCCAATTAATCTACACATTTAGTTGTAATATATCCTTAATGTGTACTTTTTTTTAACAAATCATATTAATTGGTTGAAAAATTAGGAGAAATACAAATCCTGAATTGAATTGTAGTTCCTATATGTTGAGGACGGGATATAAATTTGGAGTTAAAGTGTGAACTGAATTACGTAGGAAGTCTTTATTCATTATTTAAGAGATGATTAATTGTACTATCTTGTTTATAACCCTCTAGAAGGGTTCAACAATGATTCAGTGATGAGCTTTCAGTTAAATAGCTGTGCTCTAGTTTTGTTTTCTTCTGGCATTTTGCCAGCACCTGTGACTAGCATCTTCAGAAGTAGACTATTGCCATTCAGCCCAAAAACTCATCACTGATTACTTCATTGATGTCATTTGTGAAAGCCAATTCTAACATGTTTCAACAATGATGTTTGCTCTCTCAGTGCCCATGCCTAGAAGTATGAATTGGTGGCTACCCATGCCTAGAAGTATGAATTGGTAGCTATCATACAAATCTAGAAAGCACAGTCTTTAATTGTGCTTTCCAGAGAGTATCACCTACTCTATGTTGTTTTCAGCAAAAGGTGAAGAATATGTGATAGCAAATGCTCACATTGTCATAAGCAAAAACAGACTTATACCAAATCAGGCCATTATCAGGACAATAAGGAGATGTAATCCATTTCTCCTGATCAAGAGATATACCTTCTGGCCTATTACACTGCACAAATGGGAGAAAGAAGTGTAAGGCTTTGAACCTTGATTTTCCTATAAATAGAGATTACATTTAACATGTAACAGCAATTGCAATTCTTTCATAATGGCTTTCTTAATTAGTTTTTTTTACAATAAACCTATTGATCAGAAACTGGTATCCCTGAATGCCTTGTGTTTGTTTCAAGTCTAGTTTCCACAAGAAGCCTAACACCATGGCTTTCTGTTATAAAAACCTATAGATCTGTTAACATTAAGATTTGAAAGTTGACACTTCTTGCAGGATAATTCAATGGTCAGAGCACACATTTCACCCATGTTCAGTCTTTGGCATCTCCAGGTAAGGCTGGGGGGGGGGAGACTCTTCTTGTAATACTGGAAAACTCAGCCAGTTGGTGCTGATATTTTGTGAAATGGATCAATGGTTTAATTCAATATAAAGTTACTTTATTTTTATGTTTCTGAATCATGTTCCTTTTGTTGTAGCTGAACCAGATTCTTCCAATAGATGGCCAAAAAGATGCAACAGAAACTCTTCTTATGAACTGGCATCAACTGAAAATAAAAACTTAGAAGAAAAGGCCAAAGATTTGACTATCCATGGACACCATGCTTATGACCTTTGGACTGCGTTTAAAGGAACAGTTGCATGGCATTAGCACTGACCCTTTGCAGCTGACAGACAATGGGGTCACTCTGGGGCTCTCCTCCTCCCACTTTTTTCCCCCTTCAAGCCTGTGAAGGAAAATTTGGATGCTTTCCTAATGCATATGCTGTAGTTTAGCCAGGACATCTGGGGCTGATGCAGAAACTGAAGGGTGAGATTGACTATGAGGCTAGGTAGTAAATTAGTGTAGATGGACATGAGGCCCCATCTGGCCTTAATCTTTCACTTTCTGAAAATACCCCAAGACCATCATGCCTCCAAATCATCCCTTATTTATATCCTTATTATGATCTCAGCCTTTCTCACCTGTTTAGTCTTTTAAAATGTGTATATGTATCTCATACAGACACACGAAAGATGGAGATTTTCAGAAATAAAATGGAACTCAGCAGAGCTATGACTAATCGCTTTCCAACAACAGATATAATATTAGTCCTATTCTTCCTTTGATATGATTTTTTTAAACCATTCATATATAAGAAACATTTACTGATAATAGTCACTACTTCACATTTAGTCATTCAAATATTTATATAGACATGAACCAAACATTTAGAAATTTTAAATTCCAGTGAAACTGATGGGATTTCATTGGTAAAAGTGCTTAGCATACTTAGTATTTATGGTTTATATTACTCCCTTAAGAAATGGATTATCTTTTATAAGATTCCATTTTCCTAGTTCAGCTGAGCAGAACTTATTCACATGAGATGATGATGATGATGATGATGATGATGATGATGATGATGATGATGATGATGATGATGATGATGATGATGATAATAATAATAATAATAATAATAATAATAATAATAATAATAATAATAATAATAATAATAATAATAATAATAATAATAATAATAATAATAATAATAATAATAATAGTTGAAAGGGACCTTGGAGGTAATTTAGTCTCAGGCAGGAAACCCTATACCATTTCAGACAAATGGCTGTCCAGTCTCTCCTTAAAAACTTCCAGTGTTGGAGCATTCACCACTTCTGGAGGCAGGTTGTTCCACTGATTAATTGTTCTAACTGTCAGGAAGTTTCTCCTCAGTTCTAGGTTGCTTCTCTCTTTGGTTAGTTTCCATCTGTTGCTTCTTGTCCTGCCTTCAGGCGCTTTGGAGAATAGCTTGACTCCCTCTTCTTTGTGGCAACCCCTGAGATATTGGAACACTGCTATCAAGTCACCCCTCGTCCTTCTCTTCATTGGACTAGACATACCCAATTCCAGCAATCGTTCCTTATATGTTATTAGCCTCTCCCTTTTTTACATATCTTTTCCCTTTTCCCCTTATCACTTGCCCTCCCTGATATCATTACATATTCAGAACTGATTTATGTCATGCTTTTTTACACAGAGAGGGTCATCTGGTGATACTTGACACCATGAAACAAACAGACTTTGAGTAATTAATATTGGTAATTCTTTGATTAGAGAGTTTGATAATAATAGGCATGATCTCAACCCATGAAAAGAAACAAAAGTTTTGCATATCAATTAAATAACTCTTTTAGACTAACTCCAATACATTCAGTGGACATTTAGCTGTTTGGAAATCTCCTTTTTTTTTTTTAGGTACTTTGTATATCTGTCTTTGTAGATTCATCAATTTATAATGATATACTTCCTGCAATTATAAGAGTAAACCAAATTGTAATGAAACAGAAACAACATGATTGCAGTTAAAATTAAAGAGCTTATGGGACCTTTGCTTATTCTGAAACACTGAAGAAACTGATCCTTTCCTGTCTGCATCCATATTATCAAAGATGATCTTCAAAAATGAATGCCCTCTATGATCATGAAAGAGTGCTTGGTCTTCTGTGGAACTCAGAAAGACCCCTGGCACGGTATTCATATAATTAGAAACATGTAATTTCAGTAAAGATTGTTTGTTTACACCAGAGCAGTGCAATGTAATAACAGCCAGCCCGAACTAATGGTCAGCAATCAAGAAATCCTGGATAAACATCTCCCTTGCTGGATTATGTCCTATGAAAGTAGATGATTCTCGATATTTTTTTCTGAGCAGGTAACTTTCTCAGCAATTCTGTCTAAACTAGAATATTCTGTAGTTGATGAGAATATGCCATCTCCATTTGCCAAAGACATACAGATCAATTCCCCAGGCCTTCTGGCAGCTTCTGCCTACTTCCACAAATGTTAGAATTTGAGCTTATATCTCCTATTTTGCAAACTATAGGTCAGCCATTGTCCCTCCATTCAATGTATCAGTATTGGGATTGTTAGCATAACATATAGGAAAGGAGACAACTCAGCATTTTTTTAAAAAAAATTCTGCATCAGTTCTATCTATTTCTGCCTACCTGTTAATATCGCTTGGCAGTCCTTCAAATAGGCCAGATTAGGAAACCAAAGTCATACATGCTAATACTCTTTTTATTTTAAGGTTATAGTAACAGAATTTTGCAAGTGTGAATAAGCTTCCCCCCTTTCTGCCTTTATCTTCATGAGAACTAGGGAGAGTCTTGCCTGAGTCTCAGGTTACAGGTTACAGGTTCGGATTCATTTTTCTTTTATCTAACCATTGTCTTGGTCACAACTCTTCCTCCTGTTCCTCAAGGTTATTCCTTCTCCCCACTACAATCTCTGGGAGATGAACTGCTCCCTGACTCCCCAAGGTCCATAAATAGGGAGAGAAAACATGCACCTCAATTAAACAGCCTACAACAATCTAGACCAGGCATGTCAAACTGCCGGCCCGCAGGCTGGATGCATCATACTGAAACCGCCGCCCACCCCATTGCTGGCAATGGGGAAAAAGTCGTGATACGTCGCGCGACGTCATGTGACATTGCGAGTTTGACATGCCTGATCTAGAACAATGTTTTTCAACCTTGGCAACTTTAAGATATGTGGACTTCAATTCCCAGAATTCAAGCTGGCTGAGGAATTATGAGAGTTGAAATCCACACATTTATAGTTGCTAAGGTTGACATAGATTTACTTGTTGATAATATACAATTCACAACTGGCCATATTTTATAGAAAAGAGGGGAAATGTATTTCACCAATACAATTCTCAGCTTTCCTAGAAAGCATGACCAGTTCTGAGAGGTTTAGGGAGCTGATATTCAGTAAAATCTGAACAGCTATAGATCACCTACAGTGTCTAATAATGCTACTCTGAACTTCTCTGAAGGGTGTTATGAAGAAGGAAAAGTAATGATATTTGTCCAAAATCTATATATTCTTTTCTTCTAACAGATTATGTGTAACAAAGACAAAGGGATGTGCACAAATTAAGTGGCATCTTTCTTTTTCTTTTTTTTTAAGTTTATCAAACAAATGAAACTAGTAGGGGGGGGGAATCATGTTTTCTTACTTGGTGTCATTCAGCTGATAAACCACCAGAGAGCACCACCATTCAGGTTAGTGTTCTTCAAACACCCTCAAAAGTTATAATTGTTGTTTCACTATATATGTGATATGACACGTTGCTTAATACATTAAATGAAACACTTTTTCTTCTGCTTACATTATTCACTGGTTCCCAACGCCAACAAGTTGCACTGCCATATGAAAACTATGTGATTTATATATTTGATTCCAATTTGTCTTCTATTTTTATGCTGTTGGGGGAAACTCATAAAAATTAATCACAGATGTAATAAGGATTTTTTAAAAATAGGAGGAATTCAATTATTCAATAAGGGCAATCAGTCATATAAATGTTTCCATGGAACTTCCTGAAATGGCATTTGCCTTAAGTAACCTATTAAGAAACATGGGAAAACAGTTAGCCAACAGAACAGCCACAGTTTTAAACAGATGAAAATCACATCACCTCCGATAATTTAAAGATTTGGTTGTGCCTGTCCTTTTCTTTTTCTGAAGCTACTGCAACATCATACAGTAGATCCAGAGATTGGACTTCAACTGGTACAGTGCAGTGGCTAAGAGACTCAGCTACAAAGCCCCTTTGTATCCTGCATCTACCAAGAACTCATAAGATAGCCTTGACAAGCTTTGTCTTTTAGCCTCAACTTTCTTTTCTTGGACAACCGCACAGGAGATACTAACATAAAGAAGTACTCTAAAAAGCCTGTGACAGCTACAAGCGTTCAAGATGATGCATAAGCCACTTTTGCCCACTGAATCTACTTTTTCCTGCAAATGCATGATAGCACAAAGATCTTACAGATTTAAAATCCAGAGATGGGTGAGTCATAAACTTTAGATATGAAGAATATCTTCCAAATTTACAATACCAGATAGCATAATGAAATAATTGCATGTTCTGGTGTAAGTTTTTCTACCAATGATTTTCACTGATTGATTGATTGATTGACAAATAGACATAAATAGATGGCACACAGGCAAAAGCCAAGTGGTTGATGTAATATTGCAGTGTCATCAGATTGGGGAAGATTTAAGTAATCTGTAAATAAGTTAATTGTAATAAAAACTAACAATCTAAAACAATACCTTTTTCTGAGAAATTTTAGATGTTTTTTTTTCTTTACCTACATTGCTTGAAAATGAAGGATGATTTGCAGAAAACTCTTTCCATATATTATGTTCATTACTACTGCTATTATTCATTCAGTCTTTAGACTGGTTATTTTCTAAGATCTGGATTCTAACCAAGAGTTTAGGAACCGTGATAACTGTGTGGCAAAAGTTAGAAGTCCCCCAAAAGCAAGCTCTTTCTTTCTTTCTTTCTTTCTTTCTTTCTTTCTTTCTTTCTTTCTTTCTTTCTTTCTTTCTTTCTTTCTTTCTTTCTTTCTTTCTTTCTTTCTTTCTTTCCTTCCTTCTTTCTTTCTTTCTTTCTTTCTTTTTTTCTTTCTTTTTATCCCACCTTTATTTTTATCAACTCAAGGTGGCATTTGTTGATAACATTTATATAGCTGCCCATCTCATGATGGGATCAACTCAAGGTGGTATTAATTAATTTAGTTATAACATTTATATAGTTGCCCATATCATGACTCTGGGCAGTGTACAATAATACATGGATGTAATTCCTGTCTTCTATTTTCCCCACAACAACCTGAGATGAATTGGACTGAGAAAGGGTGATTGATCCCAAATTAGACAGTTGACCTTCATGCCCAAGAGAAAATTAGAATTCATAGTCTACAGGTTTCTAGCTCAGCACCCTGAACCAATACACCAAACTTGGATGAGGTTTTGCAAAATCAGTGATATCAAGTCCAGTAAAATTAAAACTTGCAAATCTTTGGTAAATCCCTTTGGTGTGGTTGCAAGATCTTTGATTACTATTGGTATTATAGTTGACTTTTTCTTCCAAAGTCTTTAACTTACAAAACGTGATATTTTGCCACATTTTCCATACCTCAGGATGGATACCCTACCTCAGGATATTGCTCCATCTATGAACCACATTTTTTATTTTCAATAATAGTAATGTCTGGTCTATTGTGTTTCAAGTATCTGTTGATCTGAATATTAAAATCTTACAAGATCTAGACCTCATTTTCTAAGACATTTTCAGTGGGTGGTCCCAGTCATTTTTGTTAATAGTGGGTGGTCCCAGTCATTTTGTTTATATAAATTCCAGTGCACAATTTTTGCAAACCCTATTGTGACATGGTATATACACAGCTTGGGCAATTTTGTCTCAGCCACTACTGGGGAGATCTACAATTTCATCTTAGATCTTACATAGTTGGCAATTGCTATCGCTTGAAAGACATTCTGGTGTTGATTTTATTTGTTTGTTTGTATAGCCCGTTCTTGAACTGTCATGTTTATTCCATCAATTTCTTTTAAGAATTCCAGTTTTAGCCATTGCCATTTATGTTTTAATGATAATGGGGGTGATGATTTGCAATTCTCCAGAATGATGGGGCATGCCACCATAGATAGCATAGAAAATGAACAGGTGTTATGCTGAGATAGAGTTCTGGCAGGTACATTAACTTGGGGAGCAAGATGATACAATAGCCAGGAGGGGCAGGTTTAAATAGTGTGACCCTCTCTATTTTTTTTTAAAAAAGGTAATTGGTTTTCTAAGTTATTGTGAAACTATGTTATTAAGTCCAAATCTGAGTGCAAAGAAAAACATTGCCAGGTTGAAAGTAAAAGCATTCCCTGTATTAAACAATTTGGTCATACTGAAATTTCACATTTAAATAGTTACATATTCAAGTATAAAGAACAGCAAAATGCACATGTTTTAATGGAGTGTAGCGGGGCTGGCCAAAAGGCTTCGCAGGAGCCTGACCTGAGAGAGAAGTGGGAGGCTCAGACAGCTGCGGCTGGCTTGGGCATGGCGGATGTGGATCGGGCAGAAGGAAAGAAAGGGGGAAGGAGAAAGGGGGGTGGGGTGGTTGTTGTTGCTGTCGGGGAGAGACCAGGTGAAGCCGAAGAGGAGTTTGGAGTTCTTAGGTGATTCCTTCCTCTGAAGTAGAGGGAAAGAGAGAGAGAGAGAGTGAGAAAGCGGAGTTTTATTGCTTTCTTTCGCAGGGGGGATATTCCGAGCGAAGGGAAGAGTGAGAGTGAGAAGAGCGTAAGTTTGCTGGGGTTTTAAATCTAAGTTTTAACTAGAGAAGGAGGGAAGGGGAGGGGGATTTGGGACGCGGAGACCTGGGGCTACGAGTGCTGACAGAAGAGAATGAGAGGCTGGTTGCTACCATTTCAGAGACCTGCGGGCATCTTTGATTATTATCACCTGTGCAAGCTGAAGACATTTTGGGGAGTGACATTACCATACCTGTATATTACAGACAGTCCAACCAATCAGAAGAAATAGATGAACTCTTTGCCAACCAGTTAACAAATGTATGTAGGAAGCATATCACAATAGTAATGGGAGACTTCAACTATCCAGATATCAACTGGGAGACAAACTCTGCAGCGAGCAGGAGATCAAACAGATTGCTAACCAACCTAGCTGACAACTTTGTCATCCAAAAGGTGGAGGAGGGAACTAGATGTAAAGCCATACTGGACTTAATTCTAACTAATAGAGAAGAAGTGATAGAGGGAGTTGAAGTTGCCGGAACCTTGGATGAAAGTGACCATGTCATACTGGAATTTAATATAACACAAACACTAGCAACAGAAAACAATCCAACCAGTGTCTTGAACTTCAAAAGAGCTGACTTTAACAAACTCAAAGAGAATCTAGGAAAGATCCCATGAATGAAAATCCTAAAGCAGAAAACAACCCAAGAAGTGTGGGAAACTCTCAAAAATGCAACCATAAAAGCCCAGACTAGCACAATACCACTGAAAAACAAAAACAAACCTTATCTGAAAAACTGAAAGACAAAAAGGACAAATACAAAAAATGGAAAGAGGGGCACATAACTAAGACCGATTATCAGCAGACAGCCAGAACATGTAAAGATGAAGTCAGGAAAGCAAAGGCTCAGAACAAACAAAGAATTGCAACAGAAATCATGGGTAATAAAAAAAAGTTTCTTCCAACATATTAACAAGAAAAAAGTCAAGGAAACTGTAGGTCCACTAAAGAGAAAAGATGGCAAGGAAGTAACAGGCAGTAGAGAGAAAGCAGAGCTGCTTAACTCATACTTTATGTCAGTCTTCACACAAAAAGAAACCATAGTCCAACATACAAAAAAAAACCACTGCAAAAGATAAATTAGAAGCAAAAATTAAAATAAGCAAGAAAATGGTAAGAGAACACCTATCTGACCTTGACAAATATAAATCACCAGGGCCTGACAGATTACATCCCAGAGTTCTGAAGGAGCTGGCAGATGTTATCTCAGAACCATTGCACCATATCTTTCAAAAATCCTGGAGCACCGGGGAAGTACCTGAGGATTGGAAAAGGGCTGATGTGGTTCCCATCTTCAAGAAAGGAAAAAAATGGACCCAGAAAACTACAGACCAATCAGTCTAACATCAATACCTGGGAAGATCCTGGAAAAGATAATCAAAAAACAGATCTGCGAACAAATAGAAGCAAACAAAGTTATAACTAGTAGCCAGCACAGGTTTGTTAAAAACAAATCATGCCAAACCAATCTTATTTCATTCTTCGACTAAGTGACTAAACTAATAGACCAGCAAAATACTGTGGACATAGTATACTTAGACTTCAGTAAGGCATTTGATAAAGTAGACCACAACCTACTCCTTCATAAACTAGAAAAAGGTGGAATAGACAACATCACCACCAGATGGATCTGTAGCTGGCTGGCAAACTGAACTCAATGAGTAGTCCTCCATGGCACTACATCCACATGGAGAGAAGTAAGCAGTGGGGTACTACAAGGCTCTGTCTTAGGTCCAGTACTCTTTACTATCTTCATCAATGACTTAGATGAGGGAATTGAAGGGGAACTCATCAAATTTGCAGATGACACCAAGCTGGCAGGAGTAGCCAACACCCAAAAGACCAACTAAGGATCCAAAAAGATCTTGACAGACTTGAAAAATGAGCCCTATCCAACAAAATGAGCTTCAATGTGGAGAAAAGCAAAGGTTTACATTTAGGCAGGAAAAATCAAAGGTATAAGTACAGATTAGGCGAGACCTGGCTCAAAAACAGTAACTGTGAGAGGGACCTTGGAGTCCTAGTGGACGATCACTAAACCATGAGCCAGCAGTTTGCAGCAGCAGCCAAAAAAGCTAATACAATCCTGGGTTGTATAAACAGAGGCATAGAATCAAGATCATGCGAGGTACTAGTACCACTTTATAAAACCCTAATAAGACCACACCTGGAATACTGCAGCCAATTTTGATCACCATATCACAAAAAAGATGTTGAGAGTTTGGAAAAAATTCAGAGAAGAGCAACTAAGATGATCAAAGGCCTGGAGACTAAAACATACGAAGAACGACTGCGGAACTTGGGTTTGGCTAGTCTAAAGAAAAGAAGAAATAGGGGTGACATGATAGCAGTGTTCCATTATTTGAGGGGCTGCCACAAAGAAGAGGGGGTCACGTTATTCACCAAAGCACCAGAGGGCAGTACAAGAAACAATGGTTGGAAACTGATCAAAGAGAGAAGCAACCTGGAATTAAGGAGAAACTTCCTGACAGTGAGGACAATTAACCAGTGGAATAGCTTGCCCCCAGAAATTGTGGGCGCTCCATCACTGGAGATTTTAAAAAAGAGACTAGATAGTCACTTGTCTGAGATGGTATAGGTTCTCCTGCTTGAGCAGGGGGCTGGACTAGAAGACCTCCAAGGTCCCTTGCAGCTCTATTCTATTGTATTCACCTCATCCACAGCCGTCTGCAGCTACAGCCCAATCATCTTTTCAACAACATTCTCCCAAAAGGGAAGTATAAATAAATCAGAAATTGTGGAGTCCTTGGTGCTTTCTGAGCTGAACAATTAGAAATAATAGCAGTAAATCACTTTTTGAAAATTATTCTGTTCTTGGATGTAGATGAAAGTGGAAGGAATGCAAGACAGCTTTGTTTTACACTGGATGTGTTGGAGGGAATTTCATGTAATGTAACAAGCTTTCTCAATCTGGTGTCCTTCGAATGGAAGTGAAAATCCACCACTTTCTGAGGAAAGACTCATGTACAGAATGACTATGCCTGAATAAATAGTAGCAGACAAATAATATATATGAGGGCGTTGCTTTTCTGTCACATAGCAGCATCTTTAAAAGCAATGCTAAGTCAGATGATGCCAGCTGTTAAATAATCATTCAAATATTAAACTCATAGGGCCAAGCCTACATAGTTGATTGGGAAATGCTATTCAATTGTTGCATAAGACAGTAATTCTTCATTTAGTTCAGACACTGGTCTGGCAAATAGCCTGGGTGTGGTGTGAATAAGTTGCAGGCTTATGTACACCCTTTTCATAGAATGATGAAGTTGGAATCCAAACTCTCTACCATGCACAAGTCCAAATGGCTGTTTAGCCGGCACTTGAACATCTAATACATGTGAGCCCACTAGATCACTCATTATTTTGCTTCATTTCTGGCATGCTCTTTAAAACTCCTCTCTATTGTTTTTTTAAGAATAAAAGAAAAATGGAAGCTCTGCCTATCTCCACAACCTCATACAGGGAGTAAAGTGAAGTCTACCACTCTAAAACATTCATTTCTGAAAATATGTCATCAAATTGATAAACAAATAAGTGAAAATTATCCAACAAAAGCAAACTACGAAAGAGTAAAAGTTTAGTCATTTGCAGGTCCCTATTAGAGTCTTAAACTTCTGCCTCAAAATCTATTGAAATGATACATAAAACACTCTAGAACTAAATATATTTAATTGTTCATGCAAATTTAGAATTTCTTTTCAGATTTTTATGATGAATATGCAGAAATGTGAATGTTTCTTCTACAGGTATGAGAATATTTAGGGCAAGACCAGTGTTGAGGGAACCAATTTTCACATATAAGTATTAATTTTGGATGCTAGAAAGACAACTTAGTTGAACACACTAAGAATTGCATCACATAGTTGCAACTCACCTTAACAACTTTGTAACTATAAGAAAGTCTGGTTTGGCTTCTGCATATTGTACAAATGATCCTAAAATTCAGGATTCAGCTTTGGCAAATCTAAAATAAAATTTCAGTCCCACATACAAAGGCACTGAAATAACATTCTTCATCCTAAAGTAAAAATGGTTTTTATCACTGTGACAGTCTGATATGTAGATACAGTATCTACATATCCTATTCTGCTGATTTGCTATAGGGAAAAACTGGTTCAGTAAACTTCCTGAATTGCACAGTGTTCTCCTTGGAAAACAGAATTGCATAATATGTTGTTATACTACTGCACGTAGTAAAAAAAAAAATCTTGGGTCATAGAGCCAGAAAAAACAACACATGAAAGGACAAACTGACTACGAGTTCGCCGTTTTGGATGGAGAAGGGTATCTGGCAAGATCCTGCTGCTTTTAGCTCATGTGTTTTTCATTTGATTTAGTTCATGTAAGGTTCTTTCAAGGAGAGGGAATAGACATGCAGTAAATCTCTGTAGGAATCAGAGCTCTGTGAGTTTGAGAAACTTACTGGGCAAATCAGCTTGTTTTGTCCATTAAATAAGAGGGGTCTGGGAGCCAACTGAGAACTCAATTAAAATGGATGAGTGTGTGGAGGGGGAGATAGTTGAATTGAGAATTGGCATTTGAAGAAATGGAAAAGAGGAAACTTAACAATTTCTTCCATTTATGTAGTTCTTTTTCTTCTCTTCATCCAAGACAACCCATAAATGTAACTATTTGGATATCTTCCATTAAGCCTTCTGTTGTCTCCTCACTTTCTTACATTTCCCCGATAAGATCATACAAATATACAGTTGGAAGGAACTACTTAGGTCATGACATTCACCTTCTGGTGGAGGCAGGAATTCTCTCTCTTCCAGCAAGCATGTATAAAGTGTTGCAGATGTTCGTCTCTACTGATGAATGCCTATATTTATTTAAGGATAGAAAGAGACCTCAAGAGATCTTTCGATGATGCCTCATTGATTGCCAGCTCATACAAACCAGTTCCAGGTAGCTGATTTGCTTCTATAATTGTCACTTCAAGCCTGGCTCATTTTAGATATGTTGAGACTACAGCTTTCAGAATTTCCGGCCAGTATATCATGGTGATTGACAATTCTCCAAACTATGGGCCCACCATATCTATAGGATGGCAAGTTGGGAAAAGCTACTATAATGAATTCTAATAATTAATGAAAAACCTTTTCTACTCAAAGGCATGGAGTTCTGGTGCTCTATCACAGGGGGGAAAAACTTTTTTTTTTTTTACAAATAAAACTTCCAGCATTTGAGCAGTAATGCAGGAATTACAAAATAGGAACTTCTATACCATTATATGTTCAATCTGCAAATCATTCCCAACACAGTTAAAATCTAATCCTCATTTTCCCACATTGCTATATTGTCTCCAAAATGAAAACATGTTCAAGATGGCATTGTTTATATGCTAGCAAATCTGGATCTTGCAGGGAATCAAATTTAGCCAGTCATTGCTCAATCACACTGCTGAGCAAAGACAGTGTGGTGGGCCAATAGGAACTCAGTAGCTCAACTTTAATCTTGCTCATTACTGAGTATTCTCAAATCCACATGTACATATGCCCCTTTGTCCTGATAGACTGCTATGGGGCTAGTTTACCAGGAAAGCATGAGTTTTAAAAATATGAATGCAGAGAAACATGAAAAGTCACCTTTTTAACAAAGTGCCAGTCACTGAGCTATGAAACATATTGTTGCCAAATGCATAGAAGCCTCTGTGCTCTTCCTTAAATCATGGCACAATATTAACAGTTCTATGAAATAGAATATATAACATAGAATAAGAGGATCAGAGATCTTCTAGTCCAAACCACTGCTCTAGCAGGAGACCCTAAATAGAGATATCATGCAGTATCATAGAGCATCATGCAACAGGAAGATGTTCTTTTCATGTGTCATTGTTTTTGGAGTGTCCATGTTGCTAAGTTAAGATACCATCTGCATAGCCCTCCCTTTTGCTTACAAATAAGTGAAAGCTTTTTTGTGGGCTAGGGACTGTGGCTTGGACCATTAATGAAGATGCTAAGCTCTGGTGACAACTTTGCAAGTAACTGGAACTTCATTTTAGGGTTTCTCCTTGGGGTCAGCTTGATGAGTACAATTCAGGAATGTGTGACCTGCATCTTCCAGAATATTTTAGTGTTCCTCAGAATGAATGAATGAATTATTTAATTAGAATAGTCTGCAACTTAGTGTCCTCTTCCATGTCTGTGGTAGTAACATGAGACCAACAGGACTTATCTCACGCTGGCTATATATAAGAAATCTTCTGGATAACTATGCAAAGAGACATTGGACTCAAGAATGCCATATCATCTCCATGATACCAGGCTGGATGCTATTGACTGTGATAAACTGTACTGTGTCTTTGGCCCAGATCCATTGAAAGAACTCATGTTGTAATGAAAAAAGTGTGACCCGTGAACCAGGAAGTTCATAGCAGAAATCATATTTACGATTATTACGATTGCCTTTAATAAAAACTGCATCTTTTCCCTAATTGCTACAAGACAAAAATGCTGTGTTTTTGTTCCTTCCCTTGAAAGGTGAGTTCCAAGATTCAATAGCACAACACATACAGAATCCACCCACCAATATGGATTATACAACCAGCCATAAGTCATGTTCCTGAAGCAAACGGCATTTTTTAAGCTTGCGTTTACATTACAAAATTTTGAATCCCCAAAATTCCAGTAGCACAGATCCCATTACTAATTTGGGTACTTTAATTCATAGAGCCTTGTGAATATTATAATCCAACTTAATGGAATTAACCCAAAGGAAATATTAACTGGCTCTCCTAGCAAAGCTCCATCTTGTGCAGTTAATTCCCAATGTTATTTTATATTTAACCACAGTACTCTAGTCTGGATAGATACTTATTTGGGGAACAGGGGGGGTGTCTATCAACAAATTATTTGTTATTATTTTTCTTACATATTTCATCTTGGAAGAAAAATTAAACTTAAAAACACCCTACTTGGTGCAGAGAAAATGCCAACTTTTGTTGCTGTAATGATCTTGCAATCTTACTCTTGCTTTTCATTTTATTACAATTTTAAAATGCAGATGAATTAGGAAAAATGTGGGTTGAATTTACTGCTTGATGATTTGAATTTTCTTGGTTTGAGGACTTAAGGACAAAGGTTCTAAGCCAACAACTGTTACAGCAATTAAAGAAGAAACCCAGTAATAAATTTAGGGATGGGTATGTGTGTGTGCATAGCTTACAAAATCTTATCATATGAATAGACATCAAATTATGTATTGCAGAAGTATGGGTATGCCAATCATTCTGAGTTTGAAACATTCCGACCTCACGTTTTTGGGAGTTCAACATTTTGAACGTTTTGTAATGAAATTAAAAAGTGTGTTTTGAGGACTTTATTGCAATCATGAAACTGTTTCAGAGGGTTAGTTTGGAATGATCAAACTCAGTTTGAGCATCAAAATTACTACTGTTTGGGAAACAATATTGGACTACTTTTTTCATTTTCTTCTCAGCCCAAGCATACTGTTTAGTAGCAGTAAACAATTCTGTTTACTGTTTCCTATATAGATTCATTTTATGCGGTGGGGAAAAAAGTCAAGCTGTGATGCACATTTAGAAGGACAGGACTTTGATTCTACCATTGTGACTGCCGTCTTGACTTCTTTGTCCATACTCTGCAGACAGCCTTTTTTCTATCCCTGCTGCTCTTGATTTAGCCTGGAGGGGATGACATAGGAAAGACTACAGAGAGGAAATGACAAGTAAACTGATGGACATGGGGGGGGGACCTATTCTTTGTAGCCACAGGAATTGTTCTGCTAAGTAACTGCTGATTTCTCCCCTTAAATTATTTGTTCTGGAGAAGTTAAAGTCCATATCAGTGAGTGGATTCTGTATGTGTTGTGCTGTGCATTACTTTGCAGGCAAATAATAAAGGAAAGTATGTGTGCATACATACACTATTCTGCTTCAGTGTTCCTAATGCGGTTAAGATTATATAAATGTAAAGACTACTAATATAAGTGGTTTATTTAGCTTTGGCATCTATATGTGTTCTCTCAGTATTCACTTTACATAAGCTTATTCAGGCACTTAAGAAACACCAATAGCCTTTTTTTAAAAAAAATAATAATCAGCAGCTGCCCCCATGTGCAAGTGATAAACATCCGAAAAAAATAACACATATTTTTCTTGGGTTTGCACTAAGAAACTTGGCCCCAAAGTTGATTGCTTTAGAAAACTTCAAAACTTTTAAGAAAAGCTCAGGACAGATGTACTGATTGAAAAGAAATGTCAAGGGTTTAGCTGTTCTGATTCTCCTGTAATCCATTGGCTGTCAGACTGGCGGGATTTATTTCAACAAATCCAAAAGATCCCTGTGTCTTCTTTCTGTTGGGAGAGGTCTTGGGGAGAACAGATATTATTTACTTAGTAGGTGAGAAAAGTGTTGTATCTACTGTTTCCTATATAGATTCATTTTAATGTTTTAGAAATGCTTTTTAAAATTATGCTCTTGGACAAATTTCCTAAAATGGGAAGTAAATAGTATTCTTATGGATTGCCACCTTAGCTATTCTTGCACTCTAGGATAAAAAAAACAGGGAAGCTATTACTGGTACCATCTTTCAATTCTAGCATACATTACGTACATAGGCTTGAATATCTCTCTCTCTCTCTCTCTCTCTCTCTCTCTCTCTCTCTCTCTCTCTCTCCCTATCTCTATCTTTAGTTCTATCCAGGACGTTTTTTGTCATAGAACGCCCAGAACAGAGTTCCGGCACCTTTTTTGGATGGAACCTTGTAGGGTAGGCAAGACGGGTTGTATGACATGTGTGAGTTCCGGCACCTTTTTTTTTTTTTTTACAAAAAAAGCACTGGTTCTATCTCTCTATCTCTTTCACACAGACACACAGACAGAGCTGATTTTAGGCTAAAACTGGGGAGGCACTGACCTAGGGCAGGGCTTTTCAACCAGTGGTACGGGTACCACCTGTGGTACATTGGCACCTGGCAGGTGGTACGCGACCATCCTAGAAAAGTGGTAGCGGGGGAGGGGAATGAGCTGAACCGGTGGCAGCACCGCACAAGCCTGAGCGAGAGATGGCTGGAGCTGCAGGGCTGTCAGGGCTCAGCGGAAGCGCCAGGATCAGTGCCCCTTTCCAGCTGATCGGGGCTGTCAGGGCTCAGTGGAAGCACCAGGATCAGCGCCAGGCTCCAGCTGGAGCTCGGCACTGATCCTGGTGCTTCTGCTGAGCCCTGAAGAAGCACCAATCAGCTGGAAAGCAGCACTGATCCTGGTGCTTCTGCTGAGCCCAGAAGAAGCGCTGATCAGCTGGAATGTTGCAGCATCTCCAGGGTCTTGTGATTTACATTCAGATGTTTGGCAACTGATTCATATTTATGACGGTCACAATGTCCCAGGGTCATGTGAAGTGACCAAAACCTGCTGCAACCACCCAGCAGACGGGGGGAATAAAAACCAAACAACCCCCACCCCACCCCCACTGCCAATCCTCAACAGAAATGCTCACAACAATGAAAACCTCGGACAGGAGGAAAAGCGCCGCCGGGTGGGCAGGCAGGTGTCTTGCTCGGCTGTGGCTTGGGGGGGACTTTTTTCAGTGCCATTGTAACTTCAAACAGTCACTAAGCGAACTGTTGTAAGTCGAGGACTACCTGTACTTTATTACTTTTTTCCTTTTTTTTTTGGTCATCAAGTTTTTGACACCTTGCTAGTGGTACTCGGATGTTGCCATATCCTAAAAGTGGTACAATGGGTGAAAAGGTTGAAAAGCCCTGACATAGATTATTCACTTAGGATAGTCAGTCATTAAAGTTTGTCCAGAAGAATGTCCTAGTATCCATCCATGCATCCATCCATTCACCCATCTCAAGCTAAAAAAAAAATCTCACCCTGAATGAAAACCTAAGTGTTGGCTGGATCTAGTATGATGACACACAGTGTACTGTGTACTGTGTACTGTGTACTGTGATGCATTGTGGGTGGTGAATAACAAATGCTTCTTGGAAAGGAAATTCCTGTATCTGAAAACCCAAGCATTCCACAGTGTGAAACATCACATGTAGTTACATGAAGTGTAGCAGAATATGTGTTACAATTCACTGGAGGGTTGATTTTGAAATTATTTCATTAAGTTTAAAATCCCCTAGTGTTTAGGAGTTTCCAACAGACTATCACAACCATTAAAATAAGCGACAGCTAGCCAACCATGTTTCTTAATTTCACTCTTGTATTTGTTCTTCTATATTAGTTACAACTTTCCCTTTTGCTTCTCATTTGTTTATGTTAAATTGAGCTCTATAAACAAAGCTTATGCACTTGACAGAACTCTAGGTTAGGGAACCGGCTTTATCGGTGATTTGCTTTCTTTTTCTGCAAAGGGAAACAAAGTGAATCTAGAAGAACCAATACTCTATGGATGATGATTGGATAATATATATATGGCGATCCCTCTATTACAGGGATGTCAAACTGCCGGCCTGCGGGCCGGACGCATCACGAGGAAACTGCGCCCACCCCATTGCCGGCAATGGGGAAAAGGTTCCGATACGTCGCATGATGTCATGTCATATCTGCTCTATTACATATCTCTTGGCAGTTCTAGGCATGTTGTGAAGTAAGTAACCTGACTGAGTTGTTATAGATATCTACTTATTACATTTATAGTATGTCTGTATAGAACTGCAAATATAAATTTTTCTTTTATCTTCACAACTGCTGTATCAAATCAGTTAGAGTAGAAGTTTGTGACTGGTTCCAGTGAAGCTTTATGAGTCCATATGAATTTGAATCCAAGCCTCTGTAACCAAAATTAAATGTATTAGTTAATACCTAAACATAATATTTGTTCATGTGGATCATATGTTGCACTCACTTGCCTGAGTCATGCTATGACGGGCTCACAAAAGCACTGGACAGATGGTAAAAGGAAGCGCAAATCATGACACAAAGGATGGAAAAACTTTGCTGAAGAGAACAAACTTTAAAAGACAGAGAAAACATCATCCTGGACAGAAAGCAAAGGGAATGGCTAATCATGGGTGTTAGTAGACATCTTACACACTATGAGAATTTGTTCTAATGATCTGCAATAATTTCTTCCTTTCTGATGGTACAAGAGATGAAGACGAGCAAATGGTATACTTGGCCCTGTATCACAAATTTTACTGCATTTGTATAACATGCAGCAAATTTAGAAATTTTATTGCAGACTGCTACCTATTCCAAATTTTGGAGGCGACAAGATGCCTTTAGCATAACTTTTCATATGGCCTTGATCCTCCTCTTAGCTAATAGTTCTAGCTAATCTCTTACCAATAAAAAAGATGGCCAGCAAGCAAAGAATAGGAGTGTTTTTGCTACAGCCACTCTCCAATTCATCCATCTATATCAGGGGAGTAATTTCTTCTTTGATATATTCCCCTTATGAAATCTCAATGGGTATCTGATTAGGCCATTCTATGAGTTCAGTTTATTCTGGCAAATCACTGTTTTGCATTAGATAGTCTTAAGCAAGTGGATAAAGGTCTATTTGAGTCTAGCTATACTTATTTGTGGAAAATCTAGTTGTTTTCTAAAGTGTAAAAAAAATAATAGCACAACCTGTATTGTTCTATATCTTGCTTCCCCCCCATCCTGCTGGCAAGATTGTATTTCATAATAACAGCACCAAAATGCAGTAGCTGAAACACCTGGACCCTGGACAATATTTGTTTATTATACAGCAGTCTCCCAATTATTCCTACCACAAGAAACAAGTCATCAGTTGCAGGGACACAGTTAGGCCAGGTAAGCTCCACTACCCGAAGTACTGGCTACACCTATCTATTTTTTCCAAATTGCAGCAAATACCCATGAGCACTAGTTGCAGTTATAGAAACTAAAATTCAAATATTTAGAATTAGAGAGTCAGTTAAAATATATATCTAGATGGACCAATAGACTCACTCAGTGGAAAGGAAGTTATAATATGTTATTTGGCTTTTCCTCTTCAGGAAGTAAAAATCAGTCTAAATCCAGTCCAATTCTACAGGGTGTTCATTCATTCAAACTTTAGTCTGTTATAATTTAGCATTTAAAAAATAATATTTAAAAAAAGTATATATCATAGCTTTTCTAAACTATTGTATTTTTATACTTCATTAAAATAAATTATTTTGTGTACTCCGATTCTCAAATCTATTCGATAAACAAAATAATTCTACTACACTTTTCTGTTACTATATTTGCTATGTTCAACTAGAAGACTTTCCCATACTGACAAGGAATATTTTTATATTGGCTGTGCTGACACATTTACGTTAACTTCCAACCAGTAGTTTTGATTGTTTTGTGAAGTAATTCACATTGTCCTACTGAGTCTCTTCTGATGATTTAACATGGGAAAAAGATGTAGGTAGTAGCTTGTTAGGATCTACTAGAACTGAATCCCAGTAGCAATTCAAAGTTGGCTGAGTATAAAGATAATAATTACTTGGTTGATTGGAATAAATTACTTGATTTTAGCCTGAACAGAATAAACATTGTAATATTTTCTGGATTTTGTAGATGTTATTTTCTATCACCGTTCTGAACCATCAGATTTTTTTATAAATATTTATTTTTATTTTTATTCACTTATAATATAAAATATGAAATATGGCTAGTTCATACTGCCACAGAAATGTAAAAAATTGAGGTTCAATGCTAATGCCTTATTTTACTGCAACTTCTGAGTCAACGCCTTTTTTCTTCCCCCCCTTTTCCACACTTCTCTTTTTCCCTTTCCCTTCCCTTTTCTCCCTACTATTTTTGCTTTTGTATTTTCATATTTTATAAGTGAATGAATCTTCAGATTCTTAGAATTAATAATCACTTAAAATAGACTTCTAGTTGCTAATATTATGATATTATTAGCATATACAAGAAGTTTAATTTGCTTTCAAGGATTACAGACCACACATATTGCTTGGTTACTGGTTTTATGTCCAACGTGTTTGTGAAACAGCCATGTATCTGTTAGCCACCATGCAACCTTTGAAGTAAGACTTTTTAAAATGTTCATTTCAACTCGGCGTCTGTAATAGCAAACAGAAGGGGAGAGTAATGACTTGGGTGGTGATCAAAATTGAGCCACTGGCCTATTAACAAAGAAAACTGCCTTATTTAGGAGAATCTCAATGTTTGGAGAAATATAGAAATTCTATGTTCTAGCAGGTGAGAACACTTAGCTGACCTTGCCTGACCCAGAAACTAAGCAGATCTAAGCTTGTTTAATGTTTGAATTGGGGAATGCCTGGAAACCTCAGTACTGGGTTTAAATTGGGATCAAAAGAAAACAAAATGAAAAATATCCTGGAAGAAGACAACCCAAACTATTCCTACAAATGCAAAAATACTGCCAAAAATACAGTATAGATATGATCACCAGGAGCCACGTTCAGCTTGTGGGCATCTTTCCTTTTTGTACATTCTCACCAACTTTTCAACTCTAACTTTTTGCAGCAGTTTCACACTGCTACATAAGTGCCCACATTGTTGTACCCTGTCCTCTAATTCAGCTGACTGGTACTCCCTAAAGCAAAACAAAAAGAAAAGAAAAGGAGTTGAAGTCCACAAGTCATAAAAGGGCCAAGTTTGAAGACCCCTGCTATAAACAGTAGTGAAAGAAGAATTGATATTCTCTGAGTATAAAGATAAAATTGATTTTATATGTGGATGTCTGTGGAGATTCACAGTCATCCAGGTCAATAGTTGCCTCAAAGGTGCTTCTTTTCTTCAAAAGGCAACCGGACTGTTTTTTTTCTCCTTCTTCCTCAAAGAAAAAAACAGTTCAGTTGCCTTTTGAAGAAAAAAAGCACTTTGAGATTTTTATATGTGGGTGTTTCAGTTCATTTATAACTGAAACATACATTGGCCCTGAAAGTACATATCCAGAGTGGAGTTTGTCAACCTGCCTGTTCACTCAACTTCAGCCCCCAGCAGTTCTTAGCAGAGAACACCTCCAGTCTTCCAAGAGGTTTCCAGTCCTTGCTTAAAGGATTGATAGCAGAGAAGAATTATGGTATACGAGGGATTCCAGAGGCAGAAGGGCAGTTTAGGATTCAGGAGCTTGGTGGTATGAGTCATCAGTGCTAACTTTAGAAAATTTCATCCAGAGGGAGAGGAAATGTGACAGATGCAAAAGCAAACAAGAGATTAATTTAAATAATGTTTTTGTTCTATAGGTGGTTTGGCTTGTTTTAATTCATAATTAGATTCTCTAATGCTACTACAATGGTAAGAACTGCTATAATGTCACGATATCATTGACCATTTTTTTTAAAGCTGTTACTCTTGTTATTGATAGATGAAGCAAGTTTGCCTTTGATACACATATTATGTTATTTAGTGACTTCTGGCAAGGTGGACAGCATGTTCCAAAGTCTTTTCCAAGCCAGCAGCTTTTTGTTTGTTACATTCCAGATGTCAGCATAGATGGATGTCATCCTGTAAGGATGTACAGTCAAACTGGGAGGGATATGACTGGCAAGAGCATTGACAGATTTATTAATAAAGGAGTTTTGTTATGTTACAAAGTTATAGCATGCATTCTATTATAGGAGCATGAATAGATTATCTAATCAGCAGCTCCTACTGTTGTTTTGACATGAGAAGAAGGGACAAGAGGACTTGCAGCTGATCTATGCTTCTGGCAGCAAACATGACTAAAGTTCCACCATTCTTCTTCCACTGCAAAATGATAGGCTGAGAATATGATTTACATGGTGAAAGTTGGGGATATGAGGCCCCATCCAGCTGAATAATGGTTTTCATTTCAGCTACATATTCTCTGCAACACTCCCACTGAGAATCTCAAAAACTGTTTGCTGCATCAAATGGGGCTTTCATTTTTTTTAATACCTTACCATGATTGTTGGGATTTGGGGGCAGAATACAGTTTAAGGTAGATGAAATCATCCAACAATGGAATTTGTTCACAAAGAAAGTGATCCTTGGGATCGACTCTTTGAAGTCACCAAACAAGAGCTCAGAAGGCCTTTGAAGCAGCAGTGCGAAACATTCAAGCAGATATGATTGCTTTATGAGGGCAGCCATAAAGTACGAAACAAAGACTACAAAACATTGTGTTTCTGATGGACCATAACAAAGCATAGCTAATTTGTTATGGACTGGTCAATTTTCAGGACTGTATGGTGTTGTATCAGGTAATAACCCTGACAATATGTTACCAAAATTTGGTTGAGTAAAGTCAACAATGCCTTGTTAAAATCTGCCTGGCCCAATTTTAGGTTTTTCAGCAAACTTAACACCAGGGAAGGAGTGCTGGTTTTTATTGTTATTCAGCAGCATTGTTTAGGGTGATCAACTCACTATTAGGTTAACATAGACATTTTCTGCCTGGGTGGTATGTTCATTTTGTACAGATTTACTGAAGTCCTGAGTCTGATGAGCAGAGTACTTGGTGGTAAATAGAGTATCATCTTGCCATATCACCTGGGACTTTTTTTTTAGCTTGTGGACAGGGCAGTGTTTCTCAACCTTGGCAACTTAAAGATGCTGGCTGGGGAATTATGGCAGTAGAGGTCCACACATCATTAAGCTGCCAAGGTTGAGAAACATGGGATAAGTTATAGTAGATCATCTTCTGTCAACTGTTCTATCCCTGCATAACCTAGCTTTATCGAAAGTGGGTGGATAGGCAATCATT
The DNA here is from genome assembly GCA_023970755.1 of Azemiops feae. Classification (NCBI taxonomy): domain Eukaryota; kingdom Metazoa; phylum Chordata; class Lepidosauria; order Squamata; family Viperidae; genus Azemiops; species Azemiops feae. Next base: position 671,790 of record JALGBA010000047.1, on the reverse strand, counting down.
TAGATCTGAGAGACTGTCAATGCATTTGTGGAGTAGAAGTTACTCCACACAGTAGAGTGCTAAAGAAAGATGTGGTCTTTCTGAAAAGATGTCTTTCGATCCAGCAGTTTTATATAACTGTCAACTGTCTCTTTTTTATGGAAGGTTGTTGAGATCATAGGTGCAGAGTTAAAAGAAGCAGATTGTTTGGATAATTTGTAAATAGAGTTGAGGCCTGAGTACAGGACAAAGATGGCAGGGGTCACTTTCTTAGATGATCTATATTGGGACCCAGATCTTGATAGTGTACCACCTCTTGCACCTGTTGGACATCTTAGTGGCTTTCAGAGCCATCAAGAACATCTTAGAGGACAGTCTGCAGGGATTGGGAATTGGATCAGTGAATTACACATTAAAAAACAGGCAGAAATTTGATTGCACCATTGCCATCTTGACTTTTTTTACCCCATCCCGTGGACCAGATCTGTGGCAACCTTCTTCAGCTGTAGCATATAGTAAAATACACATTTAATATAATGTGCAGCAGACAAGTGCTATGTCTCTGTATTTGCTTTTATATCAAGCACAGAGCACTGGGGCACTGCACAAATATTGTGAAAAGATTTTCTCTCCAGTTTCTTCTAAAGACACCTTGAAAGAAATCAGAAACCTCCCCAGATAAAGCTTTGACTTCTTAATATGCATGGCTTCTTCCCAGTATAAACCATTTTTATCAAGATCAACTTTATAATGAACTGTTTAAAGAAAGACCATACGGTTTCAATATAGTTTGAAAAAACATATTAGAACTGGAGAAATACTGCAGCAGTGGCCCATTAATACTTTAATTGATTCATGCTGAAAATGTCTTGACAAAAAGAGTGAGAAAGAGAAGGAGCTGCTGTGTCATGAGTCACTAAAGTCATATTACATTATTGCCAATAGAGTTTGTATAGCTTACCTCATACGCTTCTTCAAGATCGGTCTTGCTGGCTGTTCAGTACTTTGGAAAAGGTGATGGTGATGGTATCGCAGAACTTCCCTGATCTTTTGGTACAATAATTTGATCTCTTTGATGCCTGATGTTCTTAGCAGGTCTGACCATAATGCACCCCAGTACAATACTGCCATGTGTTCAATCTTATTTACTTGTGTTTAAAGTTCAGATTTTTCCTTTTTTATAATAGTGCTGGTATTTTAAACTAATATATTAGTCCTCTTAACAATGGCCCAAAGCATAACTCTTCCCCAGAAACATTCAGTGCCCCAAACAGATGAACTCAATAAGGCATCTTGCTATTCTATTGGCCTCAATTAGGTGTTGTTTTAATTTCCCCTCTGGGGAGGAATGTTCATTTCATCCTCATTTTATCAACTCAGAATTTATCTTCTGCAAGGAGGAGGGGGGAGGGGGAGGGAATCAAAAAATCAAGATGGCAGCTGTGACCATGTGAGTGACCCTGTGCTTTGATGCAAATATAAAGTGGCAGGACTTCAATCAACTTTTTTGACATCCCTCCTTCCTGTGATCTAATGCTTCTTCCTTTTATCATGCTCCTTTTGCAGACAATCTAGTATTAATAAAGCTATTTATCTAGTATTAAATGAGCAATTTGGTTGGTTGTAAACTATTTGCTCCTATTTACTTAAAGCTGTAAATGAAATGAAATGCATTCTATTTTTAAGCCAGAGCTAGGAGACAGAGGGGGGGAGAGGGAGAGAGAGAGGGAGAGGGAGAGGGAGAGGGACAGAGGGGGGAGAGGGAGGGAGGGAGATTTAAGTTTAACTATCTGGTAAAGCTCTTATGAGACCACATGAGACAAAAATTATAAAATGTTGCTTTGTTTATATATTATAACTCAATGATCAGAAGTACAGGTGGTAGAAGTGAAATGCTAGTGATGACTTTTCCATAACATGTTAAAATTTTCTGAAATCCACCTTGAAGACAAGGCAGCAATTTTATGAAATGTCATATGGGTTTGTCAAGAACAAGTCTTTTGGACACCTTCACCTAAAATCAAAGTTCTTCATATTTGAAGTATAAATCAAAAGCATTGCTATAAAAATAGAAGATACTTATTTTGGCAATAGTACTTATATTTTGAAATAGTACAAACCAATAATGAATCAGCAGTGTCTTGTAGTTGCCAAAAAAGCAAGTGTAATTTTAATCTGCATCAATGGAAGATACAAGTACTGTAGTTCTCAACTTACAACCATTTGTTTAGCAATTATTTAATGTTAACAGTGGTGAAGTTGTAAATATTTGAGCTTTAAATGTTAGCATATTTTCAAGTGTTTCATTGTTAATGCTTTGGTAAGGCCACACTTGGAATACTGCATCCAGTTTTGGTCACCACGATGTAAAAAAGACGTTGAGACTCTAGAAAGAGTACAGAGAAGAGCAACAAAGATGATTAGGGGACTGGAGGTTAAAACATATAAGGAAAGGTTGATGGAATTGGGTATGTCTAGTTTAATGAAGAGAAGGACGAGGGGGGACATGATAGCAGTGTTCCAATATCTCAGGGCTGCCACAGAGAAGAGGGAGTCAAGCTATTTTCCAAAGCGCCTAAAGGCAGGACAAGAAGCAACGGATGGAAACTAATCAAGGAGAGAAGCAACCTAGAACTAAGGAGAAACTTCCTGACAGTTAGGACAATTAATCAGTGGAACAACCTGCCTCCAGAAGTGGTGAATGCTCCAACACTGGAAGTTTTTAAGAAGAGACTGGACAGCCATTTGTCCGAAATGGGATAGGGTTACCTGCCTGAGCAGGGTTGGACTTGATGACCTCCAAGGTCCCTTCCAACTTTTTATTATTATTATTATTATTATTATATTATTATTATTATTATTATTATTATTATTATTATTATTATTATTATTATTATTATTATTATTATTATTATTACTATTACTATTACTATTACTATTATTACTATTACTATTATTATTATTATTATTATTATTATTATTATTATTATTATTATTATTATTATTATTATTATTATTATTATTATTATTATTATTATATTATTTCAGGTAGTCCTTTACTTACAACCTACAACCTCTACTTACTTACTTCATTTAGTGACCGTTCAAAGTTACAACAGCACTGAAAAAGGTGACTTATGACCATTTTTCACATTTAGGACTATTTGCGCATCCCCACAGTCACATGAACAAAATTCAGTCATTTGGCAACTGGTATGTTTTTATGATGGTTGAAGTGTCCCAAGATCATGTGATCACCTTTTGCAACCTACTGACAAGCAAAGTCAATGGGGAAGCCACATTCACTCAACAACCATGTTACTAACTGCTGTAATTCACCTAACAACTGTGGCAAGAAAGGTAATAAAATGGGCACAAAACTCATTTAACAACTGTCTTGCTTAACATCAGAAATTTTGGGCACAACTGTGGTTGTAAGTCAAGGACTACCTGTATGTATTTCCATTTTAATTGCTATTCAAGATTGTGCTGGGAAGCAGAATAAACCTCAATTAATTGAATATATAAGGCTTTAATCTCATCTAACATAATTTTGAACTGATCTGTTTTATTGGTACATGGTGTGGTTTGGGACCAAATTGGTTCCATTGCAACCGCTATTTTTTGTGCCAGGAGGGTCAACAGGATACCAACTCACCCAGGACCTCCCTTGCCATCTTTCCCCATGCCTCCACCATCCATTTCTGGTTTTGTGTTATGTACAGCTGCGTGGCATAGATACTTTTAAAGCAAAGCCATTTTTAGACAGGTTTTCTAAAGTTCTTGTTTTATGACTTTTGGAGAGGACCTCTGGCAAGAGAGGGGGAGTATTTGCAGGCTTTGGTGGTTAATAATTCTTGGGAAAAAGCTTTTGGCAAATTCACAGAATTTTCACACAAAATATTTGTTGGAATGTTACCACTTCAAATGAGGTTCTTGTATAAGTGTCTTTACCTAGTGCAAGTTCAAGTTGTGAATTGGTTTTACACACAACATCCAAGAGTGCAGCCAAGACATACAGAGCTCTACTCCCTGAAATATTTTATGTATTTACTCTGGAACTGGAAGACAGCTTGGAGCCATGTCTTTTGGCCAGCAATATTTACAATGGTATTCATTATTATATTCTCTGCTTTCTAGACAGTGGGCTTATATTGTGTTCCTGGCATTTTGAAATGAATTGGTATCAGCAATAACTTTGAACTGGTATTATCTAGATGCTGTTTTTTCCAATATCCTAAGCATGGTAGCTATTGACATAATTCATTAAAGATCTCAGAAAAATACAATATATTGTATTTTAGAAATGATACACCCAATTCTCTAGCAGATACCTTGTAAACCAGTCAAAATTGTGGCTTGAAATTGGGAAACTCTCAATGGCTTGAGACAGTTAAAGAACATCTTATTCCATACGTAGAGCTGCACAAAGCCCCATTCCCTTTTCCATTAGTTTGCATAAGCAGCAGTCTATTGGGTAAAAAGTGCTGGTTTTCCTTTTGCCATAAATAGCAGGGAACTATCTAGTGACCTAATCTTTGCCAAGCAACAGGTCACTTAATTAACTTGCTAATGAGGACCAGTTGCAGGTCTTCCACTACTAATTGCATAAGAAATCAGCAATCTGTATTAAGTCATAAAAGGAAGAATATGCTTTCATTTGTTTTCTTACCCACAACTTAGTTAGTGGAATAAGGCAGTGGGAAGTGATATGAAGTGATGTATGTGAGAGAGTGAATGAGTAAACAAGTTCATATAGATATGAAATCCGAAATGCACATCTAAATAAGGTTGTAAGGGCCAGCAACCCTTACAGAATCAAATATGTTTGCAAACATGAAGTAAATCAAACTTTGAAGTACTACTGGATTTCTGGTGAACTGAAGTACTACTGGATTTCTGGTGAACTGAATCTCTGTGAAAGCAGAACTGAAAATCATGGCAAAAATCAAAGAATCAATGAATAGGCTGGTCCTTTGGAACCTCTTCAGACAAAGAAAAGATGGGATATCTTCCACATGTGGTCCTCCGTAAGGCTGCTTCTTGCAAGACCATAAGACATTGATTGTCTGTACGTTTGAGCACCAAGACACAAAAGAATCAGCTATCATGTTCACAACTGCGGCAGAGCCTTTTAAAGGATACTAAGTTTGCAACTTCACTTTCTAGTCACTTTTGGAAATTGCCAATACTCATCTTAAACTATTAGAGACTTTGAAAAATCACTGTGTAAGTTTAGTTTCAACTCTGAACAAAAGAAAAATTATAAGCTGAAGAAATTAAAGAATTTGAAATAAATAGCAAAAAATTAGATAAGATTTTAATCTAAGAAACCTATACATGAACTAAAGTTCTAGCTGAATTTGGAATATTGGATTTTATTATAAGATTTTGGAATTAAAAATAAATACCTTCTTATAGGAAACTGGATTATTTTGGCCATCTTGGGATCATAACATAGATAAGTGACTTTTTGTCTGACAAGATAGAGAAAGTACCAAAAGTACAATTACAAATGACACATCAAGAAAATGATTTAGAAAACAATGCTTTACTGGATAAACTGAAGAAACTGGCTGAAGTTTTAAAAATTAAAAGGGAAATACAAATGACAAATCAAGTGAATGACCTGGAAAATGCTTTCTTATTGGATCTGCAAAAGAGTTTTTGTAAACCCTTAAAGAAGTCTGTGCAATGGGATAAAGAAGAATTGTTGAGAAATAAAATCCTATGACAATATTCAAATGAATAAAAGATTGAGAAAGTTAGAAGCAAAAGGAAGGAATATAAAATTGGCTTGTTTGATCAAGGGTTAAAATAAGATCTTTTTTTCTTTTTCTTTTTTTTCAATGTTCTGGCAATCCTTTGTTGATGTTTTGCTGACACCAGTTTATGTTTTATAGATTTGCTTATAGGAAGGGAAGGGAAGGGAAAAAGGATGAAGATACACTTGTAACTTTATAGGGGACGAAGAGTTACAAATTTGTCTATACTTGTTGTAATGAAGGTCAGGCAACTTCATTACATATTTCTTTTTCTTTATTAAATTATTAAATTCTTTTCTTTTTTTCCTGCACTTTTTATTCTTTCTTTCCATTCACTTTTCTTTCTTTAAGTTTAAATTGTATTAGTTTTTACTATTGTGATCAAAATCCTAAATTTAAAAAAAATTATATACAAACTTCAAAAGTACTATTCTGTGCATCCCTGTAAAATAAAGTGTGATGGAAATGGCCAAAAGAGGTCTTTGAACTAAGCATACTCTGGTTGTAAAATGCTAAAAAAAAAAAAGTATATTTGGCAATTAATTAATATACTTTTGATTTTTTTGCTGGAGAAGACTTTTATATTTGTACATGTCTTTTAAAATTTATGATATGTTGCATTCATTGTTCTGTCATCTGGTTTTATAACACTATTAGAAAGGCTAGAAGGCAAAGGGGGGATGCCATAATTTATATTCAAATTTATTGCATTTTAGCATTCTATATTGTAATCTGCCCAGAGAATTTTACTGAGTAACCTACAATGCATAAAATTACATAAAGCACTGGAGACAATTGTATCTTCAGGGAGCATATCTTTGTTGGAATATTCATTGTTATTTCACTTATACATCCAGTTCCTACTCCTCTTACAATTGGTTAAAAATCTGGACCTAAACAACTGTTGGTAAAATAAATCTGAGAATAAAATCACATACGTTGAAAATGATATAAAGCTACTTGAAAATATAGTACAGATAATATTTTTTTCTTTCCCCCCTTTTTTTTTTAAACTTACAGAATGAGAATTTATATTAAAGGAAGGATAACAGAGATTTTTTTAAAGAAAGAAAATATGGAGAAAATCTACACCCTAGGCCTAAAGTGGACGGAGTCCCTTGTTATGTGTTTTTGTCTATATTTTTGCATTGAGAGACTGGATCCATCTTGTTTTTTATTATGCTTTTATTCCTTGTTATAGGGTGAGCCGCCCAGAGTCAGTTTTGAGTTGTGCAATGTTTTAATTGAACAAAGTAGCTAAATGAATATTGAAAAGGTGGTGTTCAAAACTCTGCTTTTTAGGAAAAGTTGTGAATAAGAAATGGGTGCAATTCACTTGTATAGACTTTTTCTTTCTTTTCTCCTGGGAAAAAGCATTGTTTTTACATGGTCAATAAAATGGTCAAGTGGTGGATTTATACCTCTTCTGCATACTCCTAGGAAGCAAAGGTATGGCTTTCTTTCATAATCATTTCCGTTTTCAGAACACCTTTATCTGATTTAGTACAAACCGGAAAGAATTCTGCTCATATAAATGGGCAAATTAAAAAAAAAACACTTCAAACTCAGCTGTACCAGAAGAAAAACTAGACATTCCTCTGGCATTTCTGAATGGCCACACACTAAGCGAAATAATAATAATAATAAATTCTCCACCCCTTTTCCAGAAATATGCCTCACAGGGAGACAAAATTTCTGGTGGAACACTAGGCTTACCAACTCCCACTGGAGTGCAAAACCAACAATTTAGCAAGCACTGGAAACACCAAGGACTGTTTTCAGTCTTGGAAAAGTAACCAGAGTATATTGTAAATCAAAGAAGAACTTTTGCCCAGATGCATTTCATGCCTTCTGTTGTATTTCTAACCAAATTCCATAACAACTATTTCCAATGGGAGGGGTTAGAAGGGAATCACCCTATTAAAGTCACCATTTCCACATTTGAATTTCCTGACAGATTCCTTTCTTCTCCTCTTTGAGGACGTTTCAATAGAAAAGTTTGAGCTATTTCACATGTATCATAGATATTCTATATGTTATTGTTTTTATCTATTTTATTGTAAGTAACCCAGAATCACTGGGTGGCTACATAAATCAAATCAAATGAACCCACCCACATATAAGCATTGTTTTAGTCATTCCCTACTTTTCTTGACATAAAAACAAGAAAGCCCATCTGGTTTAATCAACGTCACATCCATTTATAAAGAAACCGCCTTTCTTGTTTTCACATTATAGGCTAACAGAACATAATTAAGCATTCGTTCATTCTTCCTAGAGTTTGGGTGGAAATTGGCTTGTCTTGACCCCAAATACTAAAGACTTGAATCTTATTAGTGTTTACATATGTAACATTTATTTAAAAAAAAAAAATATGGCAGGAGTATTTTTAGGGGTTTTCAAAATATCAGGATGGCAGCTATAAGCATACTAATAAAGCCCATGCCTCATTTTTATGTACATTGTCATCTTGATTTTTTTTTTTACCCTTTCACCTTCCTATGGATATCCCTGTTTTTATAGATAGCAATAAATAGCCAAATGGCTTTTATACAGAGAATTTACTACCCCTACATTATATGAACATCTTATGGGCAGAATATCTTAACCAGCCATGGCTTTGGTAGTATCTACTTTTGTTGCAATGAAGACAAGATGAAGATTGTCAATTGGCAAAACTGTAATTGCGCCTGGGGAAAAAAAAAAGGAACATGAGGTACATGAAAAGAATATATTTCTCCAACTAGAAAACTTACTCCTGAGCAACTCCAGAAGGCCAACCAAATTCTGCTCTACTGCCATTACTTTTTGGAAGCTTCTGGTATCGAATTTAGCCTGTATAGATATTTTGCATCATATGAAATTGTATCACCAATGTACTCTCTGAGGGGTTTTGGGGGGGGGGTATTTTCTGTACTTCCCCGGTATTTTTTTCCTTTTAATTTTATGCAATGTGTAACAGGTGTTAGATCTGTGACAATAAATTCAGAAAATTAATATAGTCTTTTTTTAAAAAAATAAAATGCAGTACTCTTTTATCTCCATCAATAATTACAGTACAAGCTGCCACTTGATAATGCAATTCAGGTGATGACTAGACAGGTAGGAACTAGCACCATTTATTTTAGTTTCATTTTTGTGGTTACATTCCATAATTAGTTACCTTTCTTTTCAAAATGTACTATATTCCCCTTCTGAGATTCATTTCAGGAATGCATAAGATAAAGCACTTTGAACACTTAACTGGAATGTATACAATCAAATAATAAATATAAAATAATAATAATAAAAAAAATTCATTAAACACAATCTTGAAAGAGTACTTTTTGTCCAGGGTATTGTTTTTATAATGTTTCTGGAAAAAAACCCAAAATATATCAGGAACAAATAAAGACTTTTTATTCGTCCCTTACTTTTTGTAGCAGGTTTGTGAGGCAAATATTTTACTTTCTCATATTCAACTGAGAATGCAGAGCACTAATTTTGCCGTGTGTAGTACTAAAATTATAAGGTGGCCTAGACTGAAACACTCTAAGTTTATTTACCTGCATATAAGTCAACTTACGTAGAAAGTAAACACAGGGTCAGTCATAAAGGACTCAAATGTCTATATACCAATGCACAGAGTATGAACAGCAAACAGGGTGAACTAGAAATTCAGGCTAATGAGGGCAGATATGATATTGTTGCCATTACGGAAACATGGTGGGATGAAACCCACAAATGGAACACACAGCTACAGGGATTTAAATTATTTAAAAGAAACAGACCAAATAAAAGAGGAGGCGGAGTTGCTCTCTATATAAGAAATAACTACATCTCTACAGAAATAGAGCACAACAATGATGAAAACTGTCTTGAATGCATTTGGGTCAATATAAAAGGGGGGGGGAAATGACATTGCCATAGGTGTATACCATAGGCCACCCAACCAAACAGAGGAAATAGATGAACTTTTTGCTAGTCAGCTAACTAAGGTATGTAGGAAGACATCACAATAGTAATGGGGGACTTTAACTACCCTGACATCAACTGGGAGACAAACTCTGCACCAAGTGGAAAATCAAACAGATTCCTTGCAAACCTAGCAGACAACTTTGTCTCCAAAAAAGTAGAGAAGGGAACTAGGGGATTAGCCATTTTGGATCTAATTCTCACTAACAGGGATGAAATGATAGAAGGTGTTGAAGCCACAGGAACCTTGGGAGGAAGTGATCGTGCAATATTGGAATTCAACATTATGGAAGCACAAGCAATAGAACTCAGTCAAACTAGAGTCTTGGAATTTAACAGAGCTAATTTCAATAAACTTAGAGAGGGTTTGGGAAGGATTTCATGGATGAGAATCCTCAAGGGGAAAACAACTCAAGAAGCTTGGGAAATTTTGAAAAGTGAGATAATAAAAGCCCAGTCTAGCACAATACCAACAAAGAGGAAAAATAACAGCTCTGAAAAGAAACCAGCATGGCTGCATAAAGAACTCTCTGATAAATTGAAAGATAAAAAGGACAAGTATAGAAAGTGGAAAGAGGGGCACATAACTAAGACAGAATATCAGCAAATAGCCCGAGCCTGCAAAGATGAAGTGAGGAAAGCTAAGGCTCATAATGAACTAAGGCTTGTGACCAAAGTCAAAAATAACAAAAAAAGCTTCTCTCAACATGTAAAAAACAAGAAAAAATTGAAGAAAATGATTGGTCCATTAGTGGGTGAAAGTGGCAAGAAGGTGACAAGCAACAGGGAGAAAGCAGAACTATTTAACTCGTTTTTTGCATCTGTCTTTACACAAAAGGAAAAAACAGACCAACCTACCAAAAATAGCGCCATAAAAACAGAATAGAAACGCAAGTTAAGATAGGCAAGAAAACGGTAAGTGAGCACCTGTCCAGCCTAGACGAGTTCAAATCACCAGGACCAGATGGATTACACCCCAGGGTTCTCAAGGAACTGGCAGATGTGATCTAAGAACTATTGAACTATATTTTTCAAAGATCCTGGAGCACTGGGGAATTACCGGAGAACTGGAAAAGAGCTGATGTAGTTCCCATCTTCAAAAAAGGGAAAAAAATGGACCCAGGAAATTACAGACCTATCAGCCTGACCTCAATACCTGGGAAAATTCTGGAAAAGATAATCAAACAACGAATCAGCAAACACCTAGAGGAAAACAAAGTCATTACTAAAAGCCAACACGGGTTTGTCAAAAACAGATCATGTCAGACAAATCTTATTGCATTCTTTGACCAAGTGACAAAATTAGTGGATCAGAGGAACGCTGTGGATATAATTTACTTGGACTTCAGTAAGGCATTTGATAAAGTAGATCACAACCTACTACTTGATAAGATAGGAAAATGTGGGTTAGACAGCATCACCACCAGATGGATCCGGAGCTGGCTGACTGGCCGTACTCAGCATGTGGTCCTCAATGGAACCGCATCTACATGGAGGGAAGTGTGTAGTGGGGTGCCCCAGGGCTCTGTTCTGGGCCCAGTGCTCTTCAACATCTTCATCAATGATTTGGACGAGGGGATAGATGGGGAAATCATCAAATTTGCAGACAACACCAAGCTGGCAGGAATAGCCAACACTCCAGAAGACAGGCTTAAGATACAGGAGGATCTGGCCAGACCTGAACACTGGGCACTATCTAACAAAATGAAATTCAATGGTGAAAAAAGTAAGGTTCTACATTTAGGCAAGAAAAACCAAATGTACAGGTATAGTATAAGGGGTACCTTGCTCAATAGCAGTAACTGTGAGAGGGACCTCGGAGTCCTAGTGGACAATCACTTAAATATGAGCCAGCAGTGTGCTGCAGTTGCCAAAAAGGCCAACACAGTGCTAGGCTGCATTAACAGAGGGATAGAATCAAGATCACGTGAAGTATTAATACCACTTTACAATGCCTTGGTAAGGCCACACTTGGAATACTGCATCCAGTTTTGGTCACCACGATGTAAAAAAGACGTTGAGACTTTAGAAAGAGTACAGAGAAGAGCAACAAAGATGATTAGGGGACTGGAGGCTAAAGCATATAAGGAACGGCTGCTGGAATTGGGTATGTCTAGTTTAATGAGAGGACGGGGGGGACATGATAGCAGTGTTCCAATATCTCAGGGGCTGCCACAAAGAAGAGGGAGTCAAGCTATTCTCCAAAGCACCTGAAGGCAAGACAAGAAGCAACGGATGGAAACTAATCAAGGAGAGAAGCAACCTAGAACTAAGGAGAAACTTCCTGACAATTAGAACAATTAACCAGTGGAACAACCTGCTTCCAGAAGCGGTGAATGCTCCAACACTGGAAGTTTTTAAGAAGAGACTGGACAGCCATTTGTCTGAAATGGTATAGGGTTTCCTGCCTGAGCAGGGGGTTGGACTAGATGACCTCCAAGATCCCTTCCAACTATTATTATTATTATTATTATTATTATTATTATTATTATTATTATTATTATTATTATTATTATTATTATTATTATTATTATTATTATTATTATTATTATGGCAATATTTGCATCTGAGAAAGTGTTTATTGGTGTATCAAAAGCTGAAGTGACTTTTAGAACTCTCATCGTATTTTTAATGTTTTTTTTTCTGTTTCCTTTATTTATATTTTTCCCTTTTCTTTCTGCTTCTTTCAAGTAGATAAAATGATATTTCTTTTAAAAAGCTATGGTGATTTTTGTATTGGAGTTGACAACGATCTACCACTCTTTTAATTTTGTTTTGTCCCCTGACCTTTCTAAAACATGCTCCTTATTGAGTCTATTCAGTTGCTAACATGGCAAAGGTTTTCATGAGCTTCTGACTCAGAAAAATACAAAGATAGGTGATTCTCAAAGCTGGTCCACCCATTGGCTCTCTCCCCTTTAGAAATGAACAACAGTACTTCTAGTGCCTCTGCATCCCAGGGGATCTTCTTTTGGACTGAGAGAAGGAAGATCACATAATCCCCAGGAATAAGGACAGTAACATTTCAGAGGTGCTGTAAGAACAGAGCATTAAACATTAAAAGTCTAATAGCCTTTAAAGAGAGTAAAGAATTCTACAATTGGAGGGCTTATTGAAAAGTTCTACTTTGTCTGATCCTATTGATTTCATTGATAATACAACACTTTTGTATCACAATTCTCCGGAGCAGATCTATATTGAGGGAATGCCAGGGCCTGCAGAAGGCTGGGGAATTCTCCTACTGCCTGTTCTGCTGGGATGCCACCCAGTGTCTTATTAATTAAATATATATTGGAAATATTATTTTCCTATCCTTATTGGAGCTGTTACTTAGAAATAAATCACCTCTTTAGCATCTGCATTTGCTATTAAAAGACATTTTATTGTAGATTTCACAATAGATTTGTCCTTTCATATAAAAATTAAAAGAAAGAAAAAGTCTGTTCCCGGATGTTTGCCTCACACTAGAATAAAAACTTAAAAAGTACAAAGTAATAAATTGTGCTATTTCAAAAACAAGCTCAAGAAAATACTACCTCGCTCCAGCAGCTTATATAAACCAATCAGTAATGTGGCTGAGATGAGAGGACAAAGAACTGCATACCTTTCGGACTGGTCAGTAAAAAAGCATCAGCAAAACAATCCCAAAACATTACATTGGGTCTACACCTCAACCCACAATGTGACAAAATAAACAGAGAACAAAGTCTACAAACTAAAAATCACATCTACAATCTTGCTTTTTCTTGGAAAGAGGGGACTGAAACCCATATATTGTAGGAATTAAATTAAAATTGTTCTGAGAAAGCAATTCAGAAAGAGTTCAGAAAGAAAAAGCTACTTCTCATATGGACATATAAAATGACAATAATCTTTCAGTGTGGACTTTTAAATATTCACCCAAGGCTTCTGGATCACTTTAGATCAGCCTCCTCTAGTTTGAGGTTGTCCAGCTGTTTTGAGAATCCAGCTGTTTCCAGAAGGTCCAAATTGGGGAAGGTTATTTTAGAGCAGACATGTCAAGCTCGCGACGTCACGTGACGTCATGCAACATATCGGGTCAGTTTTGCCATTGCCGGCAATGGGGTGGGTGAGGCTTCCACGTGACGCATCTGGCCCGTGGGCCGGCAGTTTGACACCCCTGTTTTAGAGAGAAGAAAAATATGTAACACCTCTCAAACCCAAAAAAATTCCATGTACAAAACCTGACTACAGTCTAGCAAGTTCTCAATCCAGCATCTAAATCTTAAAATCTAGGGACAATTATTGGACTTCTCTCCTAAGAGGAATGGGAACACCAGAATACACTCTAGGCTTGTAAGGTCTAAACAGAAAGAAATATTTTAAAGTAGGTTGTTAGGTTGCAGTTGTATAAATAGGACATTTAAAATAGATTCTCTTCATTGTGACCATATAGACACTTGGCATTGCATGTAAAGTAAGGCAATAGTTCCTCTGCCTGTAGGATTATATTTTTATGTCTTCCTGGAAAAGGAAAGCATTGTTAAGCAGGGTTAAGAAATTTTATAAGAGAGCGTTATCACATTATGTACGTTATCAGTGAATTATAATTCTTCTCCTTTCGGCCCTGAAACATCAAATGCATCTTCAGTTTTTACCTGGCTTAGTCTAGAGCTAAGAAATTGGTGTCCCTTTTGGAAAAAATATAGTCAAACTTTGGCTGCCCATTTTCATTACGGGATAGTGCATGCCTATATTTTTCTGCTTCGCTTTTAAGAATAAACCAAACATCTATATCTTACTGTTTGCTGGAATGCTGTAGCTTCAGAAATTGGTGCAGACATCATAAACCCTTGCTGTAAAATAGACCTAATGTTGAGTCATGCTATGATCATGGTTTTTTTTTACCCTTATTAAATGAAAGACTGAGCAATCAATGTTTTTTTTATCTATTACAGAAATCAAATGATGAGGGGAATGATTCCTTCATTGTCCTTTTGCCTGCCGTGGAAGTGCACATGGGCATGCGCTGCCAGAAAAGGGAACATTGTAAATTATCTTCTTGAACTTCACACACTTCAAGTATCTTGGTGTTTTTCTTGCCATGTTCAGGCAGGCTTTCAGAGAAACTGACTCCAAGTTATCAAAAACAGATAGCAAATAAGACCTAAAAGGCATTCAGCCTGAAGACACCAGAGTTAAAATTATTTTAAGAATTTGGCACAGAATCAGTAGATATCTATTTGGCCCAGGGCATAAGCTCAAAACAGGCCTCAAATTTGGACATACGCTTTTAAATTTAAATCAAATGAAATTCTCTCTTACTTATGGGAAGTTTCTATTATTTTCATTGGTTGTTATTACAAAATACATGTTATACCCAGGAACCTAAAATGTAAGTCTTTCTAGATCTCTGGGAGATCATAAATGAGAATTGTAATGGGATTTGCAAGGTACTTGGATTGCACCCTAGGCTCACTTAAAAGAGGAAAGCCTTCTCACTCCTGATTGTTCACTCAAGATTTTAATTTTGTTTATTCTTTGATGGTCTCTGTCCACTATCTAGTTTGCCAGGTTAAGTTTGCAGACAGATTAAGTTTAGGTTGTCCTTTTATGTCTGAAGCTCTTGGAATGGAATATTTTCTCTTTCATGATAAGGATACGCATGAAAATCTCATCTCAAGTCTCCCCATGTAACCCTAATCCTAACCCATGTACTGCTGAGGGAAAGCACTTTCCTATGACTTGGAGCAATAAGAAAACAGGGTCCTGATTATGGGGGGGGATTGTAAACATTTTGCCAATACATTTACAATTCTTCTGTAAATCTTTCTGCTCAATGTACATAATGATCTTTTGTGCTGAAGATAATTGCCAGGTTTTTGGGGGGGAGGGTTGTTTCTTGGTTTGGTGTTGTTGTTGTTTTTGAAGGACAAGATTACAAAACTTCTCAGTTCGAGCCTCTTGGAACAGATATTGACTCATCGTGCTCCCTGGCCTAAAAATAAATTCTGTCCTTGGGTAACAGAGTTGCCCTCTTGAAATTCCTTAAAGTGTCCCAATTGGTTCATAAATGAACATTGGGAGAGAGTTTGGACTCTCACAGAGGAAGAATTTCTTTTTTTCTTTTTTCTTTTATTAAGTGTTATTTGACATTATGGGATGTGTTACAGAAATGGTAGGAGAATGGGGAACAGCATTTGGCCTGCGAGCAAATGCTAAAATACAGGCAGTCCCAAGGATATACAAGGGTTTTCTTCCAGGAACCATTACATAAGCCAATTTTTATGCAACTTGGATTGTACACCACACTCACATTGAAAATAGCAACAATCATATTATACTCCTTTGCATAACAGCAGAATTCTGTATCTTGGGCTTTCTACCCACGTTTTGAAGCCCTATTCCTTTTGCTTATAGTAAGTGGCAAGAGCAGATATTGTGGGAATATTTCAAGGAAGCAGGGTAGATTTGATTCAGGGGGCTGCAATATAGCCAAAAAAGTTTAAGTAACTAGCAGTGCGCTCTCTAAATTAGTCTAATATGTTATGACTAGTATAGTATAGGGCAGATCATTGCTTCCTAGAATGTATTTTTGGGCTGCTTAGTAGCAATAGCAATAGCACTTAGACTTATATACAGCTTCATAGTGCCTTACACTCCTCCCTAAGTTGTTTATAGAGTCAGCATATTGCCACCAACAATCTGGGTCTTCATTTTACCGATCTTGGAAGGATGGAAAACTGAGTCAACCTTGAGCCATTCAGAATTGAACTCCTGGAGTGAGCAGTGAGTTAGCCTGCAATGCTACATTCTAACCACTGCACCATCACGGCTCTTAAGGAAGGAATTTAATTAAAATCTATTTAAGGTCTTTTGGGGAAAGAAAGAAAGAAAGAAAGAAAGAAAGAAAGAAAGAAAGAAAGAAAGAAAGAAAGAAAGAAAGAAAGAAAGAAAGAAAGAAAGAAAGAAAGAAAGAAAGAAATAAATAAATAAATAAATAAATAAATAAATAAATAAATAAATAAATAAATAAATGCAGGTATCTGGCTAGCCTAGTGGTTATAGACTTGATACAGCAACAGTTCTGGCAAGAAGAAATATTCACATGAGCACATATACATGGTCTATTTTTGCTGAATATGAATTTAATAATTCAGGAAAGGAAGTTTCCTTCCAGCCTTGAATTTCCATTCGAGTATCCATAGTCTTACATGTTATGGCTAGTATAGGATATAGGATATTGGAGCCCAAAATGCTCAGGATGTAGGATGGAGATGTGAAGGGGAAATCCAATTTATATTATAAAACATTAACTTATTTGTTCAGCAGCTAGGAAACAACGCGAGGATCTATTTGACTACTTTCTGATGAAATGCAGTAGTCCAAGTAACCCAAAATGGGCAGAACAATTGCGCACAATTGCAGATTAGTATACACGCTATTTTAATGTGGTTGCTGTAGCACAGTGGAACCAGCATAGAGAATCTTCAGAACATAACAGCAAGTTACCTAGGTAAACCAGTCCAAAATGTGGTTTGAAAATCATATAAAGAGTGACAGGGTATTAACTACTTCCAAATGTATTACTATATGTTCAAACTTTCCATAATTAGTGTTAAATATCTGTGCCCCTCTTTCCTCCTAAGTTTATATATTTATTTAATTAATTAAAGTAATTTATAAGGTCATACAATTCAAACATTGTGACTTTGCTCGGCATACATAAAAAAGAACCCCACTAAAAATAAACAAATATAACTAAAATCCAAAAGCATTAAAAGGCAAGCAGGAAATCACATTCCCTCTCAACAGAGCAAGTTTCGCTCCTGCCCCTAAAGACAAAGGGAAAACTCCTAGTTTTTACTGGCTTTCTGAAGGCTACCAGGATCAGGTTAATAATTGTATTTTAGGTTAAGATCATTCCAGAGAACAGGCACTGCAATGGAAAGCTTGCCTCCTAATTCCCTTCAGAAGACATTGTTACAAGGAAACAACCCAAAGTGCGCTCACCTTATTAGAGTGTGGGGAGCAGATGAGATCCAAGCTTGTAAAATATGTGCTTTCTGCAGCTATTGTAATTGCTCAAAGATGAAGAAAAGAGGATTATTATACTTTGCAGGAGTTCATGCCTCTCTATAACTCTGTCTGAGTGGCACTCAGGCACCCAAACAGATATGCTGTTCTCATTACCTGATAAATAGAATCTGAACATTGGAGAGAAGGATAGCAGTTTCTTATAATTTTCTCAGAGGCAATGTTCCTGTAAAATAAACAAAAAGCTGCTGCTGAGTTGGAAAAAGATTTCAAAAAGGACTTGATGGAAGAAGAAAGAACTTTGGGAAAATAGTTCATGGATGTGTCCTAGCTGCAAATTGGATTTATATAATGTCGCCTGTTAAAAATTTGAGGTAAGTTTTAAGAAAGAGGGATGATGGTTAGTGCATCTTAAGCAGTATTTCACTGCTGAAAAATGGTTATGTCTAGCACTGCTTGGGCAAGACTCTTGAAGCAATCTTGAGAGGGATGATCCAAAAACTCATGAAGAAATTGGTGACCACCATACAACACATATCAACAGATATAGCTTCTTTGAAAAACTGAAGATGAAAGAATAAACTGACTGCCAGATAAAGAGATGGATAGCCTACATAGAGAATGCCAGTCAACATGATTACCCCATTTTTACCTCAAACAAGGAAATAAGAACACAGAAGTCAATTTGTATTTAGCTGACACACTAATCTATGCACATAACAAGGTGACCTTTGTCAGGAGCAGGAAAATTTACATATCTAGTAAAATGGGTTTTTTACTCTGGGTCATTTCCTCCATATTTAATCCATCAGACAAAAGGAGACAACAGAGACTGGAGCATGGCTATCTAATTGTAAATAATTATTGCAAAGAAATAGCCACTCAGAGTTGCCTCAGACTGAGAGACAGGCAGCATATAAATTTAATAAATTAATAAATAAAATAAAAAAATTGCTACTTAGAACCAAAAGTAAAGATAGTCCTTGAGCAACTCAGGGCTAACAGGCACTTCTGATGAATGGATCATGAGCTGGCAAACCACTATATTTCAGCCATTTTGTAGATTCTCAAAAGATGACCCAGATCCCAAATGTTTGCTCATGCATGCTATTTAGCTAGCCCTTTTAACCTATAGCATCCCTAACATCAGGGGTCTTCAAACTTGGCCCTTTTATGACTTGTGGACTTCAACTCCCAGAATTCCTCAGCCAGGCACGCTGGCTGAGGAATTCTGGGAGTTGAAGTCCACAAGTCATAAAAGAGCCAAGTTTGAAGACCCCTGCCTAACATAATCACAACAGGTCAATTCTTCATTCCCTGTGGTTAGTATTATAGCAGCTGTAATCACTCACTGTTTTCTGCAACATCAGGCAGGTAACTCTGGTCAGCTGTATTCCTTTAATCTATTCATTTTTTTGGAAATTAAAATGAAGGGCAATAAAACAAAATTAACTAAAGCTTATTGTTTAACTATGTTCTTTCTCTGGCAACTCATCTAAAAGAAAAATCTGAAAGTACCAAATAAATCAAATGATAATTTCCACAATACTTCAGTGTTTTATCATTATGATGTTTAATTCATGGTCTATGGATTTGGCTGAGATAATTATCCCTGCCTGGGTTGCTATTTTTCTACTTTTATTGTTGTTTACTTGGGATCTCTTTAAAAAAAAAGACCCTAGTTCTTCATAAAATACTTCATCTGTTTTTAAGCAGCTTCCAGAAATCTTATATCATGATCTGTCCTGTTTTTGCTTTATTTCAGGAGTGCTTTGTGTACTTTCTTTAGAATAAGTGGATTGTAATGGGTGTCAGGGCTGGATTTGGGGATAGGTGACTCAGACAACAGTCTGAGGTTCCAGATTTTAGGGACAATGATCATGATTGGGCTCTCTATTCAGATGTTTATTCAAAGGTTAAGTAAACAATGTGAACAGTTATATATGGTATGTATAAATGTGCATTTATGGATCATAGCAAGCAAATTCATTGTTCTCCATAGAGAGAGAATCACATGTGAATATTGGATCAAGGTTGTGCAATGTGCTATTAAAAAGGGGGCATTTTCACACAGCAAATGGTTCTCTTTCTTCTGTTCTACTTTTCTGTCCCTGTTCTCCGGGCTTCTTCCTGAAACTTCAGTGAACAAGCAAAGAAGAACAAGTCATCTAACTGGATAATGGGAAAGAAAGAAAGCTGGTCTTTAACCAACCCTGCACTCAAGTTTCTTTGTGATTTCTTTCACAGTGATAGTGTAAGGGCAACAAAGACACCCCCTCTCAGCATTCCTGAAGACAGAGAGGGAGTTACAGTGCCATGGGTTCAGGAACCCAAAAAACATTTCAGGAATCAAGAATTACTTCTACTAGCTTCTACTAGTTTCCTCTTTCTGCTATGTATTCAAGATGGACAGTGATTAATATTTATATGTATTTATATGTAAGGGTGTAGGTATACACATATGTATTTATATAGCATATTTATATGTATGTTATGTATGTGTACACTTTTGAGAGCAGGCAACAGAATTTCATTTTTAATGTGTGCCAGTGCGCCCACAGTACAAAATGACAATAAAACCATCTTACCTTACCTTACCTTACCTTACCTCAACTCAACTCAACTCAACTCAACTCATCTTATCTTATCTTATCTTATCTTATCTTATCTTATCTTATCCTATCTCACCTTACCCTACCTTGCCTTGCCTTGCCTTGCCTTACCTTGCCCTATCTTATCTTATCTTATCTCATCTCATCTCATCTCACCTCACCTCACCTCACCTCACCTCACCTCACCTCATCTCATCTCATCTTATCTTATCGCCCTCCTGTTCTTCAGCATCAAAATATGTGCTACAATGGTGCTTACTCAGTTTCCCCTGGAGCAGGTGGTGTTCCAAACATTAATTGGTTTAGCTTCTCTATTCTCAGAAAATTCCCACATATTGTTCAGTAATTAAACAAATGAGTGGAAAGATATGTAAATGCTTTAGGCACCATATAGTTTAATACAATTCTGTTAGCTGTCTTGTTGTCCAGAAGCAATAGGACTTCTTCCAGACATACAGAAATATCTGTAAATGCCAAAAGTCTCTACCCATGCAGTAATCTTTAGAGATGAAATGTTGAAATATTTTCCCAACCAATTGTGGATTCATGCATACTTATTGTCTTCCACCAGACATATTGATGTTTCAACCACTGCTATTGCCATTGATTTTCTGAAAAGATCAGAAAATTAAATTTCTCTCATTGTCACAGCAGTTCCTTCTCAGTGATCTTGAAGTTGCCAAAATTGCAGTCAGGAGAAAATTTGTCTTATTTAGGAGTATCTAATCTATGTGTTTGTATGCTCAGTATTACTCTTGGAAAATCACTCTCTTGCAAAGTTTAGGAACACACTAAAACACTATTTACAATTCTTTACTTTTGTGGACTTTTATGACATTCAGCTCCTTTGCATTATAGGGGAGAGTATTTGTTCTTCTGGACTCATGAAAATGTGTGAACTACATCAAGAAACTTGTTAACATATGTGGTGCCTTAAACCTCTCATAAGGATATTTAAAACTCTCATGGAGGCAGGTTTTTTTAATGCAGGCTGCTAACTTTTCCTTTGAACAATCTTCACAATTAAACATAATTATCCTTGCACACTGAAAGCATTTCCCCAAAGATAACTTAAGCACTAGAAGTGAAGGTTGTTTGCAAAAGGCCACACAATGTGAAAGCTGGGTTTAGAAAGAAACTAGATGTTCCTGGATTCCAATGCTGTATTAGACTGCAAAAAATTATTGTTTCTGTAGTGGTTAGGACTCCAACCAGCAAAGCCAAAACAATCAAGAATATCTTGGCATTGGTGCCTCTGGATAGATTTAATGCATTTATTTTACACTGTAATCAGTGATGGACAGACATCACATCTTAGAAGCCACATACATGGGGCTTTATCCCACAAAACATTGTCTAAGTCTACAGGAAGTGAAGCAAAGAAAATGCACACAGCAATCTGAAAACTTAAAAAACCACAGTTTTACAAACATCGTATATCAGATTTATTCCTAAAATAAGTATCACTGAGGTTGTTTTGTTAAGGCCTGGAAGACGATGTAAGGGAAATTACTGGAAGATTCTACTCAGTACATCATCATTGCATATCTCAGTGTTATTTATTTTATCTTCAACTTTATAATATTCTACTTTCAGTGGTAAAGTTCCAGGGTTGATTTAGGACTAATGTAAGTAAGGCTAAAAATAGAACATTTTCAGTAATCAATGAGGGGAAATCCAGCTAATAAAATCAGTGTCTGCCTAAGTGAAAGATTTATTTTAATAGCTAAAAAATAATTATCTGACTATCAAATGAATAACAATTCCATCTCCAGGCAAAACAATCTCCTTTCCCTTCCTCCAATTCAAATGCATGAAGGGTATTCCAAAAGCAACTTACCTCAACTTACCTCAAACAAGAAAGCTCTTTTTTTCACACACAATTCACTTGAATTTGTGGTATCACTCAAGAGAGTGTATCTGGAGATGCCCTCATTGCACAGGCAGGTGGACAGCTTTGGTATTTCCCATATTCTCTTTTTGGATTTTGCATCATATTTCTTATTGTAAATAGGAATAGAATGATGGGTATATATGTACTGGCTATACTGCCAACTCTCGGATCTCGGAGTCCTAGTGGACAATCATTTAAATATGAGCCAGCAGTGTGCTGTAGCTGCCAAAAAAGCCAACACAGTGCTAGGCTGCATTAACAGAGGGATAGAATCAAGATCACGTGAAGTATTAATACCACTTTACAATGCCTTGGTAAGGCCACACTTGGAATACTGCATCCAGTTTTGGTCACCACGATGTAAAAAAGATGTTGAGACTCTAGAACAGTGATGGCGAACCTTTTAGAGACTGAGTGCCCAAACTGCAACCCAAAACCCACTTATGCATCGTAGAGTGCCGGGTGGGTGTGGCCCATTGGGTGGGTGTGGCCCATTGGGTGGGTGTAGCCCATTGGGTGGGCGTGGCTGCGGTGGTAATGGCAGACTGGGTGGGACTAAAAAGTTCAATCAATCAATTCCAACTTTGCAAGATCTTTTTTTTCCCGCGAGAAGTTGAAATTGACTGATTGAACCTTTTTTTTTTTTGCACATGGTGGCGGAGGCCTAAAGCGAAAAGGTTTTATAAAACCCAGCTGAAGGCCTAGGACTGGGGCAACAGCGCGTGTGCCCACAGAGAGGGCTCTGAGTGCCGCCTCTGGCACCCGTGCCATAGGTTCGCCACCACTGCTCTAGAAAGAGTACAGAGAAGAGCAACAAAGATGATTAGGGGATTGGAGGCTGAAACATATAAGGAACGGTTGCTGGAATTGGGTATGTCTAGTTTAATGAAGAGAAGGATGAGGGGGGACATGATATCAGTGTTCCAATATCTCAGGGGCTGCCACAAAGAAGAGGGAGTCAAGCTATTTTCCAAAGTGCCTGAGGGCAGGACAAGAAGCAACGGATGGAAACTAATCAAGGAGAGAAGCAACCTAGAACTAAGGAGAAACTTCCTGACAGTTAGAACAATTAACCAGTGGAACAGCCTGCCTCCAGAAACGGTGAATGCTCCAACACTGGAAGTTTTTAAGAAGAGACTGGACAGCCATTTGTCCGAAATGGTATAGGGTTACCTGCCTGAGCAGGAGGTTGGACTTGATGACCTCCAAGGTCCCTTCCAACTTTATTATTATTATTATTATTATTATTATTATTATTATTATTATTATTATTATTATTATTATTATTATTATTATCATCATCATCATCATCATCATCATCATCATCATCATCATCATCATCATCATCATCATCATCATCATCATCATCATCATCATCTCCCAGTTATCTGAGATACTCAATTTTTCAGTAGACTATACCTTGGCTAGTGCTTCAGCAGTTTGCTGCTTGATTGGCAGTGGTGGTAAAGCAGCAGGACACATGTCATCTGTGATTCCAAACATAGTGAACAACAATTTATTTATTCATTTGTTAGATTTATATCCCTCTTTTTCTACAGGACCTCAAAGCAGTGTACATAATGCTCTTCCTATTTTTCCCAACAATGGCAAATCTGTAAAATTGTTTGGGCCAAGAAACAATGACCAGTTTAAAGTCACTCATTGTGCTTCCATGGCCAAGGGTGGAGTAGAACCTCAGTCTCCCAGTTCTTGGTCTAACATCTCAACCACTAAACTGACCTGGCAATCAATCAATCAATCAATCTTTTTTCTTCCATTCAATCATATCCAATTCTGGGTGACTGTCTAGGCAAGTGCCTTCAATTTTCTTGGCAGGGATTTTCAGGAGTGGCTTGCCATTGCCTCCTTCCTAGGTCTGAGAGAAAATGACTGGCCCAAGATTATCTAGCTGTCTTTGTTCTTAAAGTAACAGGCACAGAAGCTTCTTCTAGGTATTGGGTATGTTGGCATGGAGGAGGTCTCCAAAGCAGAACAGAAAATCTGCTTCTTTAGAATAGGAAAAGCCTGTTGAACAGATCCCATGGAATTCAGTTTGATCTCTGAGTACATTTATATAGGAATTTTGAAACAGTTTGATTTCAGTCATATATTTCAGATAATCCCAGTAACATAGATGAAATATATGCCAGTTTTTTGCATTTATTTTTGAAATGTATGGCAAATCCTACAAACAAGACAAAAAAATAAGTTCAAACCATTAGCCTTCATTTTTTGTCTAGCCCATACTTTTAAGTTAAAAGTACATGCTGTTTTGATTCATTGATTTATTATAAGGAATTATGGTTTATATTAACAAAAATACTTTGGAAAATAGAAGAAAAAAACGTAAACATTTTGAGAAACCATAAACTTTCTCAGGTGGTCGAGAAATTGCTTGCTGTTTACTTAATACCACAAAGTACCACCAGATTTTCCTTTTTAAGGGGCAAAACTCAGAATTAAATTGCCCATGACAAATATCCACCCACATTAACCATTGGACCACACTGGCTTTCTTAGGCAACCTTCTATAAATCCTTGCTTTCAAGTGCATTAGTTCCAATTAATTTTAAGCCACCCAGAGTTATCCTGAGTTAAGATGGGCAGCCAATAAGTTCTACAAATAAATAAATAAAATCATGGATATCTTTACATATCCCATAACACATGGATGCTCAAAGCTTGGCAGGAATGCAATAAGAGACATCAGTTATTCACTGTGAAACCGGGTTAAATCAGAATAGAGATAAGGCATTCAACTGCAGCGAGCTAGTAATAATCTGGAAGTAAATAGTCTGACTATAAATTGTGCCACTTCTACAATTCCAAGACAACTCTTGGGGCTTTGAAATGTACTATTCTCCAAATGTACTATGGATTGTGCTAATAGGAGTGTGGTAGTGCATCATCCTTCATTACTAAAAATGATGATAAGGATTTGAAGTATAAAGACCTTTTTCCTCATGCTGCATATTAGGAATGTTCTGCTTATTGGATCTTTTTATTGGGCTTACTAAAGTTTAATTTATAAATAAATAAATTGATTTAATTTATTAAAGCCATTTCTTCTGCATTTTATCTGGGTAAAGTTCCTGTATCCAAGATGTCTTACTGTTGGTGTCTAATAGGAAAAGTTTAGTGATAATTATAAGGTGATTGTTTAATTTGGAGCTAGAGAAATCTGATGTTAAGAATGCCCAGATCAGTCAGTAATTCTCAATTTATAAATATTCATTTAGTGGTCTGTTCGAAATTACAATAGCACTAAAAAAAAGTGACTTAAAGCCCTCCTCTTCCATGGCCTTAATTTATTGGCCACCCACCTGTCTTTCTTTTCCTTTTTGTTAGTGTTTGAATTCCCCCCATTTATTTGGCAAACATTATAAACACTGCACCTCAGCAGATGTCTTTAGTTTCAATATATGAAATACACACACATATGCATACGTTACACTGTTGGTTTCTTATTTGCTCTTCCCAAGTCCTTTCTCTTCACTCTGAAATTATGACTAGTTTGAGCAATATCCCCTTTTCCATCCTCTGGTTTCAAAGTCTCTTTAGCAGTCTTGTTAAGCAGAAACTGTCCTGACTTTACCTTGCAGCTTCTCTCCCTAAACATTCAGTTCCAACATACTGTTTATATGAAATGCATTCCCAGCATTAGGCCTTTACCAACTTTTTACCAACTCTTTCCGTGTCTCAATATCATTCCTTCTCTCCAATGTATTGCTATGTGGGTACATGTATCAAAATAGTTAGGACCTCAGTGAGTAATAGCCACAAGTTCTACTATTTTTCTATTTATTCAGCTGGTCATCTTCTTGTAGGACAGCTTTTTTCAACACTGAAGAAATAGGGGCAAGTTATATAAGTGTGAAATAAAAATATTTTGTTTTTATTTTATTTGCAAAAGTTCAAGCATGATCCAGAAGGAGCTCCTTCAGCAGATATGCTCCATTTAACTTAAGCTAAGGCCATGCTTTATGCTGTAGTTCTTCAGATGGTGGAAGAAGTTTAATCATAGACAAGAAACCTGTTCTGTCATGGTGTTAGAGATAGAAGATTTCTGTAACCATTCCTGAGCATCTGAATCTAATCTAACCACTGATTAACGGAACAGTTTTTATAACTATAACACAAATACATTAGAGAGACAGGCAAAGTCTAGCACCTAATGAACTATATCCTACTAGGAGAAGAGTCAAAGAGGATGTACTTTGGACTTGCATACTGTGGAAGGACATGACCTGAAATTCACAAACTCTTAGAGGAAAAGCAGAGTGACAAAGAAGAGATCCAGACCAAATCGTCAACTATCTGTAGTCCCTGCCTCTCACAATCAGTACGTCATAAGGTGCTGAAGTGAATTTGCATTTTCAACATTGTGGATGGGAAACAGCGCTTGTGGATAAAGAGCAGGCAAAGCAGAAGGTGATTGTTGGTGCTCTCCATGGGATGTGGCATTATGAAATATTTTTATCACATTTTGGAACTGTCCATCTTCCTCACAGAGGCGCTCTGGGCGGTGTACATAGCAGCTTTGGCAGTTTTCTATAACAAACTTAATTATTTTACATAATTTCAAATAGACTATAACTGGTTGGATTTTTTTTGCTTTGATATTGCAAACTGATAACTTCTAAGGTGAATTTTGACATTTGTTGGCAGAGACAAGAAAAAAAATACTATTTCTTATGTGATTCGGGACAGTCCAAGGTGGGTCTTTGGCTCCACAGACATAGGTGTCTTATAATGGAATATACAGTGTATTAGATAAATTAAACAAATAAATGTTTACACAAACATGCAATACTTATAGTCCTGTAACAGTACCATATTCAGTACTAGGGAAATGACTCTATCTTTAGGTATATGCTAAGGCTCTCTGTATTCAGTGTTTCTTCTTTTTCTTTGCTTTATTAAACTCATTGCTTTAAAAAGTCAGACCCTACTAGTTCTAGAGAGGCACTTTGCTGAGACATTGATGGAATGGTAGAAACCTGCTCATTTCTGGCATGGTTTATCACAGTCACAGAACCCTCTGGAAACTATTTGAAGGGCACATGCATCTATCTGACTTCTGTACACATAACTTGTGCATTATTAATTTCAGTGCCCAAATCAAAGCTGTAGGATGTTTCAGCTCCATCTCATCAAACCATATCTGTATGCAGAAAAGTCCTTTGTGGAATAAATATTTCCAGTAACATAGGAAAACAGATACAATCCAGGAAAAAAGGCTGCATGTGTTTGTCAGTTGCCAAATCCTCATCTTAAGTAAGGCATTCAGAGCCTGAGTCCTAGAAAAATTCACATATCTTCAAAAATTATACATTTTTGAAAAAAATAATGTCACATAATGTTTGAGAGTGCTGGACAGTCACAACTACTTGTGTTTCATCTGATATCCACTAAAAGCAGCCATATCTGGGGCAACTAGTATATTATAAAATGTATAGGATTATGTAATACATTCATCTTTCCCAATAGCTAGAGGTACTACTCTACTCACTTCACCAGAAATACATAACCTATGACTAAGGGCTACTTGCTTTATCCCAAATAATATGGTTCAGAGACCCTGTCTACCAACTGCTACAAGTGTGATATTTATCTTGTATGTGAGAAAGAGTAGGAGAGGCAGGCATGGAAGGAAATCACTAAATATTTGAGGAATAATCATAAATAGCTAAAAATATCTTTAAGTCAGGATTCACTCTAGATGACTACAGTATATGAGCACTGAACTGTATAGCAATAGACTTATATACCACTTCATATGCTTTATAGCTCTCTCTAAGTGGTTTATAGAGTCAGCATATTGCCCTCAGCAATCTGGGTCCTCATTTTACTGACCTTGGAAGGATGGAAGACTGAGTCAAGCTTGAGCCAGTCAGAATTGAACTCTGGCAGTGAGCAGTGAGTTAGCCTGCAATATTGCATTCAAACCACTGGGCCCCCATTGCTCTCCATGCAATTTTCTTGGCAATAGTATGGAAATATGTTTATATTGTCCTCTTCTGGGCATTTTTAAAACTTCCAAATCTAACCTATGCCCTAAGGATTCACTGGTAGTCTCTGATTCAATTCACTCTAATTAATTTTAATATGATTTAAATTGAAAGAAATCAAATTTTGGTCATTGTCCTTCCCACTTCTTTGTCCTTGCCTCTTTTTGGATGGTCATCCAAATCATCCTTCTCAAAGACCCAAAGCAGCATTTGAAATACTTGAAAATTTTGTGCCTACCCATTCGTTAATAATGCCATGTCTCTGTCATTGGTACTTCAATCCTCCTGAATGAGGCCTTATGTTGTATAAGAAGGCAAGCAGGCAAAAGAGGGATGGCTGTTGATCAGCCACAGAATCGCTCTAGAGAAGTTTCAGATGTTAATTATTGTGATGGATATTATTGTCAGAACTCTGGATGGCTACTCTAGCCGCCTTCATTTCAGCAGCAAAACAAGGTCCAGTAGGTCAGGCTATGATTTGAGTTCCATTAAATAAACAGGCAAAAGAGAACATTTTATATTTATTGTGAGGGTCATAAATGAGCAACAGAAAATATTTTGATGTAATGGAGCATTTGCCAAGACAAAGACTGAGACACATAAATAAGATTTAGAGTATTTTCTAAGTTTATACATCTAACAAAAAGAGATGCAACAACAAAATAGTAGAACAATTAGATAAAACTTTAGCATGAAAAGAAAATATTTACTAGTCTCTCTTCTTTCATAGTATAAATAACAAAGGGTGGCCAAATGTCCAATACCTCTGTGAAGCATCTTCTAAGCTAGTCAGATTTTCCACAGTAAAATATTTCCAAACTTTGGTAAGACATCTGCCTAATGTAACTATCATCCTTAGCTATTATTGTGCTATTGTCCGCCTAACGCTTTACAAAATAAAAGCATAATAATCCACTTTGATAATACATTCATAGCTTCTAAATGGGAATTAATTTTAAGTGGTAACATAATATTAAACATTACTACTGAATGAAGGGGGATTTCTCTTGTATACATGAAAGTATCATGTATCATGTAAAGCAGCAAATATATATTTTACACCCCAGCAAAATAGTAGTAATATGAAAAGAAAAAAGAGCTATAGTAACAAGGACTGCAATTTGAAAAATTCACATCATCATATATTGGGTGCAGGATCACTAATGCATATTGAATAGAACTGAGGGATGGATAGGAATCTTTCAACCATCTAAGGCAGGGGTGTCAAACTGCCGGCCTGCAGGCCGGATGCGTCATGCTGAAACCACGCCCACCCCATTGCCGGCAATGAAAAAAAGTCACCATACATCGCAACACGTCACGTGACATTGCAAGTTTGACACCCCTGATCTAAGGCAGGGGTGTCAAACTTGGTGCGTCACGTGACGTGTCGCAATCTATCGTGACTTTTTCCCCTTCCGGAGCAGGGGTGGGCACGGCTTCTGTGTGATGCATCCGGCCCGTGGGCCAGCAGTTTGACACCCCTGATCTAAGGAGTCGTTTACATCAGTGTTTCTCAACTTCAGCAACTTTAAGATCTGTGGACTTCATCTCCCAGAATTCCCCATATTCTGGGTGGAGAATTCTGGTAATTGAAGTCCACAGATTTTGAGGTTGTGAAACACTAATCAATATAACCTTCCAAACTGGTGAGTCCATTCTTTATTGGAGTTGCTTCATGGTAGACTAAAATATTATTTTCTAACTAGTGACTTAGTTAAGTCTATGTGGCCTTTCAAATAATCCCCTAACTATAGTATGTCCATTCTCCAAGGTTTCTCTAAAGCCAAAACCCTCAGGACATAAACTCAAGAAGAAATCTGGGAAGACTCCTGAACTTACAGGCCATTTTTGCACAACATTATTTGTTCTAATGCATTTTTACTTGTTTGATGCGTTTGTTTTTTTTAAAGGCTGGCTTATAGGCCAGAAATCAAATCACAGGATTTTAATTACTGTAAAAATGATTGATATTAGTCCTTCCTAACTTGGCATCTTGTAAAATTGTTCGACTACCACTCTCAGTCTATATGGCAAAAGTTCAAAAGCCATGCAAAAAATTTTGGGAAATGTTATCTAATCCATTTGGGAAGGCTGTTTTATACAGCAGTCTGTGAAAAATGAGCATACTCAGCACTTTTTTCCACAAATGATTCTTACATCTATATCAAAGAGACTATGAATGATATGCTATCTCTCTTTATTTTAGAGAATAATGAAATGTCTTAATCTTGAAAATGTTAGTAACATACAACATTGGAAATAAAATCCAAAGATGTGAAAAATGACAATAACAAAGCTGGAAATAAATGTTAATTCCACAACTGAGCTCTGTATTTACTTCTCTTCTGATTTGTGCATACTTTAGATTTTTGAAAAAAAAAACACTTATTAGATTATCTCTGAATATATAACCCAAGAAATTAGACTACATGAAGGACTTACAGCAAGAAGAAAGAGTAGAAAGAGTACAGAGAAGAGCAACAAAGATGATTAGGGGACTGGAGGCTAAAGCATATAAGGAACGGCTGCTGGAATTGGGTATGTCTAGTTTAATGAAGAGAAGGACGAAGGGGGACATGATAGCAGTGTTCCAATATCTCAGGGGCTGCCACAAAGAAGAGGGAGTGAAGCTATTTTCCAAGGTGCCTGAAGGCAGGACAAGAAGCAATGGATGGAAACTAATCAAGGAGAGAAGCAACCTAGAACTAAGGAGAAACTTCCTGACAGTTAGAACAATTAACCAGTGGAACAACCTGCCTCCAGAAACAGTGAATGCTCCAACACTGGAAGGTTTTAAGAAGAGATTGGACAGCCATTTGTCTGAAATGGTATAAGGTTCCCTGCCTGAGCAGGGGGTTGGACTAGATGACCTCCAAGGTCCCTTCCAACTTTATTATTATTATTATTATTATTAAATGCCAAGCCAAATGCACTTGACTTGGAAAACAATTGACTGCAAAGTATGGGGGTCAATATTAAGGCATTAGTATCAATATTTGTAACATGGCCCCTCATTGTTAATGTAGCTATAAGCCCCAGTCATTTCAAAGGTTTAAGTTTGTTGAAATAGCTACCCTTAGTCACTCCCAAACACCTGCTTCCCTTGCAAATAATTCTACAGGCCCCTTAATGCACACAATGTGTGCCAAATTTCTTTTGGCTTGGCTGTGGCACCACTTGATTATAATGGGGGACTTGTGTTTGGACTATGTTCTCAATCCCAGGATCTTTTGGTTTATTTTGCCTTCTGCTGCCTAAACATGGAGCTCTTTAGTAGATTTCTCAGAAACTTTATCAACAAGCCCAACTTTATGCTTCTAATGTGTTTTCAGTCAACAATACCCCTGGTTTTTTTGCTTGGTTTTTTTAAAAAAAAAACTCTCTGATTTCATTTATTTTTTTTCCTGCTTCATAAGAAGCGATGGCTCAGTTCAGCATGATGGCTCAGTGGTTAAGATGCTGGGCTTGTTGGCTGGAAAGCGTCATGTGATGGGGTGAGGCCCATCTTCACCTAGTTCCTGCCCACCTAACAGTTTGAAAGCATGCAAATGTGAGTAGATAAATAGGTACCTTCCTTTCCTTTCCTGTCCTGTCCTGTCCTGTCCTTTCCTTCCTTTCCTTTCCTTTCCTTTCCTTTCCTTTCCTTTCCTTTCCTTTCCT
This sequence comes from Azemiops feae, assembly GCA_023970755.1. Taxonomy (NCBI): domain Eukaryota; kingdom Metazoa; phylum Chordata; class Lepidosauria; order Squamata; family Viperidae; genus Azemiops; species Azemiops feae. Next base: position 639,914 of record JALGBA010000047.1, on the reverse strand, counting down.
TTCCTTTCCTTTCCTGTCCTTTCCTATCCTGTCCTGTCCTGTCCTGTCCTGTCCTGTCCTGTCCTTTGTAAGAAGTGGACACTAAAGACTTCCTCATCCAGTCTCACAGCTTTTGGGCACAAGGAAACTAAAGTTCCTTCCCTGGACCTCTCCACATAGAAATATCACACTGCAACCTACAGCCATATGTGTGGCTTTTGGGAGAAGACCTGGCAGTTTCTCCCTCAGTTCAGTCATTTCATAGAATCAGACAAATGTGCACAGTGTGTGCTTAAAATGTGGCTACCAGTTTATTCTGCGAGTGATGGGGTGTTTTTTTTTTATTAGTCCAGGTATTGGCTAAGAACAGGACATGTGAGTGAGTGACAGGTTTTGCACTCATTAGAGTGAATATTCATTGATTCATAGTAGTCTATGATTGCCATTGGTGAAGATGATTACTCCTGAAGCGCAGCAGTGAAATCAGTTACATGGACAACTTCAGAACAATTTACAGGGCTTGCAAAATGCAAACAGAGCAGTATGGAAGTATTCTCTATTTAAGTATTAGTACCATTTTATAAAACCCTAGTAAGACCACACCTGGAATACTGCAGCCACGTTTGGTCACCATATCACAAAAAAGATGTTGAGAGTTTGGAAAAAATTCAGAGAAGAGCAACTAAGATGATCAAAGGCCTGGAGACTAAAGCATACAAAGAACGGCTGCGGGACTTGGGTTTGGCTAGTCTAAAGAAAAGAAGAAATAGGGGAGAGATGATAGCAGTATTCCAGTATCTAAGGGGCTGCCACAAGGATGAGGGGGTCACATTGTTCACCAGAGCACCAGAGGGAAGGACGAGAAACAATGGTTGGAAACTGATCAAAGAGAGAAGCAACCTGGAATTAAGGAGAAACTTCCTGACAGTGAGGACAATTAACCAGTGGAACAGCTTGCCTCCAGAAATCGTGGGCGCTCCATCACTGGAGATTTTGAAGAAGAGACTAGACAATCACCTGTCCGAGATGGTATAGGTTCTCCTGCTTGAGCAGGGGGCTGGACTAGAAGACCTCCAAGATCCCTTCCAGTTCTATTCTATGCTAAACCTCCGGCAAGAGAATCTAACTTGTCTTACTACCAGGAATGTTTTCTTGCTGTCCAGCCAAAACTTTTCTGTTAGAACAATAAGTTTTAGTATCCTTGAACAGGGAGAGGGGAAAGGGAACATGCATTTGTAATTTGAGAAAGGAACTAAGAAATATAAGAAAGGAACATGGGCCTCTTGGTGGAGTTTATTGTCTTTGCAACTTTTTCCCTTCTGCTACTTTGCCAACTTTTCAACTGGGCATCTGCCTAGGGTGGTGGCTCTCAAAAAGCATTGACAAATTTGACAGTTCCTTTTCTTTCTTTTAGCACAATCCTAGACAGACAGGCAGGCAGACGTGAAACTGATGATACATTGCTAGACAGCAGCTTCATTATACCATTAAGTATACAGTCCTTAACCTATTTCCTTTGGAGTGAATCCCACTTGCAATGATTCATTTACCTTAAGGAGACAGACACGAGGGGACAGACAGAGAGGCAATGGCATTTTAAACTGGAAATTCTAAGCTTGCTTGCTTGCTTTTTTGATTAAGCAGACTTTACCTCTCAATAAATGATCAGACAACTAATTAAACTTGAGAGGAAGCAAATATAAGGGCAGAGCATTTTATTAGAGGAAAAAGGTAAATGGACAAGTCTATTTTTACTGTTTTAAGTTCATTTTATTACCAGTTTATTTAAAAAAACACAATTCAAAAATTCTATATATTTTTATGCACATTCTACCAATATATACAATACAGTATATGTATTATTCCAGTCTTGCATTTTTAAATATACACTAATACACTTATAAACTTATCCATTTTCACTATGAGATACATTTTGGCACTTTAGTCTACTACTCTTTTCATGGCAAACCTGAAGCATAACATTCAAGGTGTGACCTAACATATAAATCTGCTTAGTTAATGTTTGGAACTGTAAACAATCCTGCCAAAGCAGCTTTCAAGCATTATAAATAATCACACCTAAAATACAATAAATAAGATGTAAAAACAAATCAACAAAAAGCCGATTGCAGTGACCTTTCTTTTTCTTTCTCTCAGGCACCGTTTCACTGGTTACTTGATATAAAACAAAGGAAAGGAGACAGGTTCCAACTGGACCAGACATTAGCAAAGATTTCAGAATTCCAGATCAATATTTAACTATGCCTAGAAGCATTTGATTCTGATTTGTATAGGAATCTCCAATTGATATACAGATCTTCCAAGGCAAGGACATGTCTCCTGTTGCTCTAGGTCAGGGGTAGGCAACCTTGGCTCTTTTATGACTCGTGGACTTCAACTCCCAGAATTCCTGAGCCAGCATGGCTGACTCAGGAATTCTGGGAGTTGAAGTCCACGAGTCATAAAAGAGCCAAGGTTGCCTACCCCTGCTCTAGGTAGTCGAATCTGTGACTCTGTGAATTTTGCTCAAAAATTCAAACCCATGAAGGCATGAAGACCTACTGGTAGTAGGAAATAAAGTGTCTTTAGATATTGTTCAAGAATGTAATTCAGCTGAAGTTTAAAAGTGACAAACCTGAATTTTAAATTAAGGTATATCACAATATAAGGGCACTTGTAAATCAGGCGTTTGCTCTTTTCTCAGGTTGGATGGGCACTCCTACACCATTTCACTTCTGATCAGCTCATCAGCTGATTTAATTTCTGGTTCAACTATAGCACAGGGGAGACCACTAAAAAGGCCATTTTTGGACAGTAAGCCTGGAGCCTGGTGGTTTCCCATTGTCTAGAACTCTTGTCTTTTCTTGAATGGATGTTATTATTTTTGATGAATTGATCACTGTTTCATTAATTCTTGCTTACCATCCAGAGTATTGATGTGGAAAATGCTTTAATTAACATACAGATGAATTTTCCTTGCTGTTTCTTGTGCTAATTTCATAAATTTCAGGATGCATGCTAGAGTTCCTCTGTGAGGGATATGGATGTTTCCTATATATGATAAATAAATATTAAAAAATAGTTGGGAGATTAAGAAGTCTGAATTAATTATTGAAATTAACCTGTCATATGGGGTATATCATATGGGGTATGTCATATTAGAGTAATACCTGGCTTTCATCTTAACTCAAACATTCATTTTTATGAGAAATGTCTAAGCTAGAAAACCTGATGTTTATCCAAAATAAGGGCATCCATCAAATAAACAAAAATAAACAAAACAATTTTGAAGTTTGCTTATTTTGTAACTGTAAAACAACTAAACATTTAACAAATCCAACAAGAACTGGGGATGGACAACACAAAACAATTATTTCTCCCAAATAATTTAATCAAATATAACTTAATTGATGAATGTATAAAACAAATCAATAATGTATTGTTATATGTATAAAACAAATCAATAATGTATTGTTATATATTGTCTAGGCAATGTGTAGCCATATCTCACATTACCACTATACTTTAATGTGAGAATATACATCTCTCCTGGAAAAGAAATATGTATGAATTAACCAATGAGAATCAATTGAAAGTGGTGAAAGATCTTTTTTTTTCTTACTGTTATATTGATAGCTAACAGATTTTCAAGTTGAACTGGTGGAAGAATGTTGTTTACTTCTTGTTTATTTCAGAAAAGGTCTGTTTGTTTATTGTTTTCAACTAAGCTGTGAAGGAATATCTGTGCTTCCTGCATGTTAAATAGTGGCAGTGAAACTCAGAATTTGACTCAATTAGCATCACATTGGCCCATTTCCAAAGTATTTTTCTGCTGCTTAAAAGGAGTTTAAAAAAGAAAGGCCAGACAATAGTCTGTATGTATCCAGTGGTGTCATGAGACTAGCAGAAAATGATTCTGCATATACATGATGGATCGCCCATGATGTCCATTCTACCACAAACATTCATGCCAAGCCTATCCTGTCCCTGAAGTTCACCAGCCTCAAGATTAGTTCTCTTCAATGAATAGGATAGTTTGCCAAACTTCAGTGCCCCATTTTGCATTAACAGAGCTGTTTTCTACTAGCATAGTCACCTTGTGACCCTTTGTTGTTTCCATATTCAGCTATGATGAATGAAGACAGAGCTAGGTCTAAAAGTATAGCTTTCTTTTTTAGCTTCCATCTGTGAATGTTTATCATTTTTAATGCCTACTGAGTCTTATAAAGAGTCGTGTTGGCACAGTGGTTAGAATGCAATATTGCAGGCTAATTCTGCCAACTGCCAACAGTTCGATTCTCACCGGCTCAAGGTTGACCCAGCCTTCCATTCTTCCAAGGTGAGTAAAATGAGGACCCAGATTGTTGGGGGCAATATGCTGATTCTGTAAACCATTTGGACAGGGCTGTAAAGCACTGTTAAGTGGCATATAAGTCTAAGTGCTATTGCTATAAGTGCTATAAAAGGTTTTGCCTAAGATTTCAGATACTTTAGATGCACATGTACATGCACACGTACATGCACATATCTTGTACATCTGTCAGTGACATCAGTAACAATACTGTGCAATGCCAATTTCCTTTGTACTGTTTCTAAATTCCTCAATTCCTTTAGGCCCCGGAGGACAGGGAAGCAATTAATAAAACATTTGTGACAAATGAATATATAACAACCTTGTCGATATCATATCACCCCCCTCCTTTTTAAGACACCCCTCCCCCCACGAATCACAGGCATCTGATATTCCTATGTTCAAAAGTCTGTCTATGGTCTCTCTGCCATCTGCTCCGTCATCACAAAATTAAAGCTGTAGCTGACTCATTTAGAATTCTGAGCAGGATTCTGAGCAGAATTGTGCAGGGTTATGCTTCATGCATGGTTCCATGCAATAAACTTCAGATGAGGTTATATTTGCTTATATTGTACAGGGATGTCTTCTTAAAATACATTCCTATTTGTTAAGAAATATCTTCCTATAATGCTATTGTGGTTGTACAAAAATAGAGAGTCTGGCAAAGTCTTAATACATGTAACTGGAAAGATTGCCAGGGAAAAGTGATTTCCAGGCCATAGATATCATGGATTTATATTTCCTTTTTGCCATTGTTTTCCAATGCCCTGACAAGCATGCATTCAATGAAAAGATCATGCATTTTACAAAATAAGAACCAGGATTGAAATGGAACAATATGTGCCCTTTAGACTAATTTTTTGGCACAGCAGTGTCCATGTATTTCTCCCATCCAGGCAAAATGCCACTTAAAAAAAAAAAAATGAAAACAGGTTATTGGGAAACAGCCATTTTGTTATTTTTGTAGACTGTGTTACTCTATTCCTATATGATTTTTTTTTAAATCCAAATAATATGAAATTGCCTCCTTCTCTTCATTACAATAAAGCATTTCTTGAAACCACATTCACTTTCCATGACCATCTAGCAATTTGCGAATGTGCAGACTGGCATTTCTTAAACATAGCCAACTTGATTTTCATTCTGGATCTCCTGGGATCTCCATTTCTTCTGCCTTAGATTCCACAGTACTATTCCCTGCAACAACCCTCCAGTAATTGGACCATTGTGGAAATTTTGGGATTTATAGCCCCAACAATATATTTTTCGTAGACTTGGAAACGTAAAACAAAAAGCTAAAATAGAAAAAAAAATCAGACTACATGGTTAAAAGTTGTAACTCTGCTTTTGCCATAACCACTCCCTCACCACCAATCATGTTATTCCATGTTAAACACACTCCATGTACGGATCTCAGCTAAGCAAATGCACTGCAGATGAAGCAGTCTAAAGGTCAGTCAACTGCGGCATTATTATTTACACATCTAGCATTTTCAGTTACATGTTTTCTTTTCCTTGAAGAACAGGATATCCTACCATTTCCACATTAATCTTTTAGTTTCAACAAATGCTTTTCGGAAGAATAGCTATATTCTGAACTCATTAGACCAGGGGATACAAACCAACATTTTCAAAGAATGCATTTCTCAAGCATTCTTAGAAAGACTGAACTTGTCCATCATTCTAGCAACTAGGAAGAACATAATGAAACCCCTGCTGACATAAGAGAAAATGGCAGGTCAAAATAATTATGTGTTGAAATCTACTGTACTGTTTCTCAGATGTTTTCTTTCCTTGCTAAAAAGGCTCTGGTTTTATTACCTTATTCTCAGGAACCTAATTATTTTACATTTCTTTCAAATTTCTAGTGATGGTTTTTTTTCCCCAGTTCCCAATATTGTTGGAGACAACAAAGGATGTTCTTCCTGACACTGCTTTCTGCTATAAATTCTTCCACTGCTCCCATTATCTACATCAGCCCAACAGAAAACTAATGGGAAGAATTTCTTTACGTTGTCCTCCTTTAGAATTGAATTGAAGTATGGCAAACCAGGGAGGCTACCGTTGTATATAATAATAATGATAATGATAATGATAATAGAGTTGGAAGGGATCTTGGAGGACTTCTAGTCCAACCCCCTGCTCAGGGAGGAAACCCTATACCATTTCAGACAAATGGCTGTCCAGTCTCTTCTTAAAAACTTCCAGTGTTGGAGCATTCACCACTTCTGGAGGCAGGTTGTTCCACTGATTAATTGTTCTAACTGTCAGGAAATTTCTCCTTAGTTCTAGGTTGCTTCTCTCTTTGATTAGTTTCCATCTGTTGCTTCTTGTCCTCCCTTCATGTGCTTTGGAGAATAGCCTGACTCCCTATTCTTTGTGGCAACCACTGAGATATTGGAACACTGCTATCATGTCACCCCTCGTCCTTCTCTTCATTAAACTAGACATACCCAATTCCAGCAACCATTCTTTATATGTTTTACCCTCCAGTCCCCTAATCATCTTTGTTGCTCTTCTCTGTACTCTTTCTAGAGTCTCAACATCTTTTTTACATCGTGGTGACCAAAACTAGATACAGTATTCCAAGTGTGGCCTTACCAAGGCATTATAAAGTGGTATTAACCCTTCACGTGATCTTGATTCTATCCCTCTGTTAATGCAGCCTAGCACCGTGTTGGCTTTTTTGGCAGCTGCAGCACACTGCTGGCTCATATTTAAGTGATTGTCCACTAGGACTCCGAGATCCCTCTCACAGTTGCTACTATTGAGCAAGGTACCACCTATACTATACCTGTACATTTGGTTTTTCTTGCCTAAATGTAGAACCTTACTTTTTTCATCATTGAATTTCATTTTGTTAGATAGCGCCCAATGTTCAAGTCTGTCAAGATCCTTCTGCATCTTAAGCCTGTCTTCTGGAGTGTTGGCTATTCCTGCCAGCTTGGTGTCATCTACAAATTTGATGAGTTCTCCATCTATCCCCTCATCCAAATCATTGATGAAGATGTTGAAGAGCACTGGGCCTAGTACAGAGCCCTGGGGCACCCCACTACACACTTCCCTCCATGTAGATGCAGTTCCATTGAGGACCACACGCTGAGTACAGCCAGTCAACTAGCCAAAAGATGATTAAACAATGAAACAGAACAATGATGCTGGCCATCTCATAATTATTGGAACCTGATTTGTAGGCAATTGTTTCTTTAAATTAGAACCACTTTTTACACTCTAATTCCAGCTGGTTTACAAAAAGAAAAAAGAAAAGTTTTATTTTAGAACCAGCTAGTGGTGGGATTCAAATATGTGAACAACCGGTTCTCTGTATGGATGCCACTTCAGGAAATTCATTCTGGGCCTGGGCAACAAAAAATTAGCTACCGGTTCTGCCGAACTGGTGCGAACTGGCTGAATCCCACCACTGGAACTAGCTCTTTCTGTCATAGTACTTCTGTATTTGTGTCAAAAGAGGAAACATCTCATCTCTGATCTACAGTTCCACCTTTGCTCATCATTTTGTACCTTATATTAGTTCCCACTGAAGCATAATTTTACTGAAATGGAGCAAATAATATAGTAGGTAGTTAACTTCTGAAGATGTAGTCCAATTATCCAGGTGGCAGCCACAAGATTTATAAGCTTATGGGATGGGATAAATATGGCAAATGCATGTTTCAAATAGATATGATTGAGATCAGAATGTTTCTGGCCATGTTAATTAAGGTTGTTTACTTTTATTATCCTATCCATGCTGTTTTGTTCATTTTTAATTAAGCACACAGAAATTGTGTTCAAACAGCATCATCTTGTGGGATCCAGAAAGCATGCCTTCTCTGTCCCAGCACCTGACCTCTGGAATGTCATCCCCTCCTGCCCAAGATTCATGCAGTTCCCATCCTTGTGACATTTAGGAAATTTTGCAGTTTTTCTTTTTTATATAGCAGCTGCCCAAAATTATCCACAATTCAGGCAGTCTCTAGATTTGGAAATAAATAACAAATACATGAATAATATGAATAATGAGTAGATCTATTCTCAGTGATTGGCACCAGCTGGAGAAAAAACATGGGCAACCATTAAACACATACTGTATAGAGAGAAAGAATTTTATTTTAATCATAGTCTGCAGTTATCAATACTTTTCTCCCAACCAGTTCTCAGAAACATCAATTTTTTAAAAGAAACTAGAAGAAACAACAATTACTTTAGGACTTCCATATCTATGCTGCAAAGCTCTAGATAATTACTAGAAAAATTCCAACTCTTTGGTTCCATCTGCTGGTCCTCAAGAGTTTTGCAGCTCTGAACTAGTAAACCTATTTGTTATTCCTCTCAAGATTTGGTTAAAGGAACAAACTCATGTGAAAACTTATTGCCTCCATGGAAATGTTTTCTGAACTATTTCTCCAACAGACACTGCTTCATGCATGTTGTCAAGCTATTAGATGTGCTGAAAGTTGTCACTGTTTTTCTTGGACTTCTTCAGCAAGTCTGAAGGAGCATTTTACCAGAAACATTGAAGAATGCTGAACTAATTGTTCACATTAATCATGAAACTATACCCGGAGACATTAGTCACATCATTGCGGGGTGTTTTATGTTTTCTGTCTGAATGACAGAATTTAGTAAATCTAACCTTACCATCCTAGAAAGCTGCCTTACACTGAATTGGATTATTGGTCCGTTTTATACAATATGATCAACATAGAATGCTAGAGGCTCTCAGTTTATTCATATCAGGGATTTAAAAATGTATGTACACCACAACTGAGTTACAGCCCTTTTTCCCTTCTCAATAAAATCAGGACACTGTAAATTTAAAGCTTATGATTGGACCATCTGGTCCTGTAATGTCTTCTTTAAGCATCAAGAGGCTGAGCCTTCTTGTCTGGAGGAGCCACAGAAATGGCAGCATTTGACTTCCGGTTCCGGGTTGTGGTGCTGGCGGTCATGCGGAGACTCTTTGCTCTTCGCCGGCCGGCTTCCCTCCGCCGGTAGACCCCTGAGAGGGTCGAAAGTCACCCTGGAGGGGCAACCACCGCTGAGGAGGCCCCTCGTTGACTGCAGAGGGTGCGGCAGCACCTTCCGCGGTCCAAGGCAGCTCCTTTGGGCCAACGGGGAAAGGATCGGCCATTAACATGGCCGATCATCTAGCCGCTCCAACCACAAGTCAAAAGAACACCTAAGCGACAATGAACCACCGTGGAAGATCCGGGTGAGAGCTTTCCTTTCCTCTCTTTACCCTAACTATTTTCCTGTGAAAAGTCCTTGGAATTATCCCCCCACTTTAACAGAGTGGCGTTTGTTTACTTGGGAATTTAAATTTTGGACTATAGAAACTAGAAATTTACTGACTATATTCATTTTTTGGGTACCCTGGGGCCCCGAAGAATTTAACCTATTGAAGTTTATTGCTTTATTTACTTATTAAATTGGATAATATTCTTTTTTTTTTTTACTGTTTTCATCGTTTTAACCGGAAAAAATATTATTTGGAAAAAGATCTTATAGCTCACTGAGGACATCTCGTGGCGAAAAGTTGACACTACAATTCTATTTTCTCCCTGACTGTGATGCTGGATTTAACCTTCAAATTATCATAAGAGGGAAAAGATAAAACAGCTGTGTGGAGGTGGATTGTTATTAAATATAGCCTCCACTAAAAGATTAAAAAACTATTTTACTATGGAAATGGAGGATGTTTACCCACAACATGACTACAACCTTATACTGGAAAAAATCTTGGAATTCACTGAGAACATTAATCTTGGGTGGAAAATTAAAGATGACCTTCCAGAACTACATACTGAGGAACAGACTAACAGCAAAGAGGCTTATGCCCAACATTACGTATATTATGAGATGGAAGAATCTTACCTACAACCTAACCACGAAAAAGCTTTTGTTTCAGAATCTCAAATTGATCGCCAGACTTCAACTGATCACCTTATAAGTCAAGAAATAGTAGAACAGGAATCTACCACTACTAAAGGGGATTTTATACAACCCTATTTGCAACTTATCAAGTACCAGAACTACGACAACTTGAATAATCAACTATTAACTATAACACTGGATAAAATTGATTACACTATTCAGAAGATAGAGGAAGAAGGAGAACAGAAATGTGACCAGATTGAATTGATGATGAACACTCCCAATATAACAATGAGACTGGTTGATATAGAGGCTCTTTTATGGAAGCCTACCTGGCACAAAAAGTAAGTCAGAGTCAGATTTAAAAATAGAACTTAAACTCTTATTTGATGGCTAAATAAGGTTTTCTAGACATATGGATTGAATTAACATTAACTAAGATGGAAAGTAAAATTGAGATTGATTTAATGCTTTGGATTTAAGATTCATAACTGAGATGAAATTATTGACTAGACTATAGTTTGGAATTGTGAAATGAAAAATGTTTTAAATGTGCACTTATTAAGATAAAAAATATAATATACGTCTGAAATCTATAAGATGGTATACATGCTTTTATTCTTTCTTTATTCTTTTTTACTTTTGGAAATAATATGTTTATTTTAGTGATGATAAGTATTTTGTAATGGAATGAAAACAATGAAATGGATTATGACAATGGAAGATAATGTATTAGTAAACAAAGACGTCTCAGAATAAGAATTAGAATACATTCTAGAAATGTAAGAAGCTATGATAACTATGTTGTAATGAAATGAGAATAAGAAAATGGATTTTGATAATGGAAAACATGATATTAGTAAATGAGCTATTAGAATAAGAAATAGAATATATTTGGGAAATGTAAGAATTTAACTATTGGAATAATATTTATATTTTTGATATTATAATTGTTAGGTAATTAAATAAGGGAAACTAGGGATACCCGAAATGCAAACAATATGTTTATTTAAGGACAAAACTGAAATATGGTAATCGCAAATTAGTAGAGCTTATATTACAGGACTTGGATTTGTACAGTGAAAATTTTAGTGACAACTTCTTTGATTGATTGAAAATATATTATCTAAAGTGGAATATGGTAATTGGAACATAGTAAAGCTTAAAAATAGGATTTGGACTTGTATAGCTAAATTTTATTGATAAATTCTATTGATTAATTGAATTCTATTTAGAAATGTATTAATTTGAATAGGTTATATTAATTGAGGGAAATAGAGAGGGAATATTCAAGGAGTTACCCTGAGTTATGTAAGTATGATTTTTTTTCCTTTGGACAATTGATCACCCCATCACCACGTTGCTTCCTAAGCACCTTGTTGTAAAAAATTTTTAAAAAAACAATAAAACTTGTTAAAAAAAAAAAAAGAAATGGCAGCATTTAAAAAACATCTCAGTTCAATTCTTTAATCCCAAGAAAAGAAATTACAAAGACCAACTTGGTCATAAATGGCTAATGTCAGAACAACCAACAAGAGGAAAATGGTGTCAGATGGATTTTAGAGTGTACTCTTGTTAGCAGGGACACTCCAGGTCAAACTTTCAACATAGCCTCAATTAATGAACAGAATAAAAGCATTTTCCCCATTCCTTGTTCTGTACATGTTATGAAGATGTTTCACTGCAGCTTTCTTTAGGGTTGGGAAGGGATTTGGGGGGAAAAGAAGAACTGGCAAATATTGTCTCCTTCCTTCTAGTATTTGCTAACACTCTGCTATCTCAAAAGCCTTCTGCAAATAGAATAAAGTCCTCCATTTGGAGATCAAAAGGTCCAGATCTATCAAAAAGCAGAAGGAAAAAGCAGAAACATGCAATAAGAGGATTAAAAAATTTCCAAGTTGCTAGATGCCTCCTGGAAAGGAATTTTCTGTTCTAAGCTACATCAGACCATAATAAATTTAGACAGTTCTCAAAGCTGTTTAACCTGATGTCACTTGTAAAATCATTCTTTACTTTTTCTAAAAAGAAGTGCGGTGGCTCACATGGTTAGGACGCTGGACTGACAATCAGCAAGCCCTCATTTGAGAATGACAGGGTCCTGTTATTCACTCCAGCTCCTGCCCATCTAGCAGTTCGAAAGTGAGTAATCATGAGTAGATAGATAGGTACCACTTTGGTGGGCACATTAACAGGACATGAAAGGAGCCCCCAACCAGGCGTCCTCTGGGCAACAGTGATGTCACCAGCTAATCCTTTCAATTCAGAAGCACCCCAGAGCTTCCTAGATGAATGCACTTTTTATAAACAATAGCATATTTGATGTTTGACACAGCTAGTTTCAGAGAAGCAGCAGTCCTCACGTTCACAGGCAGCTCTAGAAACAAAGTTCAGCACAATAAGTTTGCCAGCAAACAAAATTAGTGCCAAAAATAGGATGCTGACATCCAACCACCATCTCTAGACACCTGATTCTTCCTGTCTTCACTTTTTTCTGATTCTAGAGGAAGAATGATCAGAACGCCAGCATGTTGCAGTGAGTAGTTTATGTGTGTAGAAAGGGTAACTATTTAGTCAATAGAGTAATCGCAAATGCTATCAGTAACTGGGTTATGAACCTGAAAACTAATGGTTACTTTTGATTGTGTGCATGTGGATTGCATATAATGTGTGACTCATAGAAAAGGAAATGTCATGAAATTCCTTCTGATTAGTGAATAGAGAAGGAAGCCCCAATACTAGACAGATCAGAAGCAAAAGCTGGATGGGAGGTGAGGCTTGCTACCAGAACAAACAAACTAAAGACTGTAAGTAGTTTATATACTTGTTTATTGTAAACTAAAAAGCCTCTACTAGAAAATTATGAGGCACAGATGGTAGGGCAGGTCTGAAGTTTAATATTAAAGAAGAATGATTAAGGAATACTTAGACTTTTAATTTTCAATAAATTGCATCCTAAAGTTCTGAACTAAGTAGCAGATTATCTGGCAAAGTCCTTGTGTATTACTTTTGATAAATTATGGAGAATAATTGGAGTAAATATTGCCCCTATTAAAAAGGGGTGGAGGGAATGGAAGATCCAGGAAAATACAGACTAGTCTGACATCAATACCTGGGGAAAATTTAGAGCAGGTCTTAAATAGCTCGCTCTGTAAGCACCTTGAAAACAATCCAATAATTATCAGAATGCAGCTTGAGTTTGCCAAGAACAAATCTTACCAAGCTAATATTGTTTCATTTTTGACTTCTTCACAGATTGCAGGGACGCAGAAGACATAACCCTGACTTCAGCAGAGTAGCTAATAAAGTGCTCTGTAAGACTGCTGAATAGGAAACTAGTTTAGTGTGAGCTGGATGACAAGATAATTCAGCTGATATATAATTGACTGAAAGACAATGTCCCAGCTATTCTCACCAATCGTTCCTTATCAGATTGGAGATATACTGTGTATTGTGGAGTGCCACAATGATCTGTCCTGGGTCCTCTACTCCTCTACAAATTCTAATGATTTATAAAATGGGTAGATGTCTATGGAGATTCTCAGTCATCCAGGTCATGATTGTCCCAAAGGTGCTTTTTCAAAAGGCAACCGGAGTTTGTTTTTTCTTGAAGACTTTTCGCTTCTCATGCAAGAAGCGCATCTTTGGGACAAAAGGGGTAGATGGGATGCTTGTCAAATAGGAGAATAATATAAAATGAGTAAAATAGCTGATATTCTAGGAGACAGATAGCAGATCCAATATAACCTTTGCTTGTAACTCAAGAGCAGCAGGAAGAGCATAACCTCAAACTGACAGGAGGGAAGCTCAAAAGTAATGTTAAAAATATTACTTCACAGAAAGAGTAGTGGAAACTTGGAACCAACTTCCAGCAGAGGTAGTGGTCAATCATCAGTAATTGAGTTTAAACATGCTTGGGATAAACATATGTCCACCTTCTGACAAAAATAAAAAAATAAGAAAAATATTCTATTTGACAAGCATCCGCATGAGAAGCAAAAAAGTCTTCAAGGAAAAACAAACTCCAGTTGCCTTTCGAAAAATTAATTAATAAATTAAATTAATTAATAAAAAGAAAAGGGCAGATTCAGTGGACCACTAGGTGCTTTTCTGCTGTGTTTTCTATGTTTCCATGATTCTAACTCAACTTTTCCTATTAAAAAGTCAGGAGGAAATTATTCTGTTTTGTTTTTAACTACTTTCCAAACTTCCTTCTTTTCTATTGGCTTTATCTTTTTATCTTTCCCCCCCCCCTTATGATGCATTCCACCATTTCACCAATTTTTAGCCACCTGGAGCAGGAGGTTTTCACCCTCAGCTTTCAATATAGTCCAAATAACAGAAATAAAAATACACATGTCCAGAAAAATGCACCCTTAGAAAGGAAAGCTATTGGACATTGCTTTTCTCGAACAGAAAAATAAGAAAGCAGCAGGTGAATTGTTTAGTGGGAAGATACAGTATGTTAGTCTGAAGTCCAGACTGGATAACTTGAAAGCTGTTGCTAAAGTTTCTCCGTCTGGACAGGGTTTCTTTAAACCAGCATATAGTCAAGCCATCATGAGCCTAGGAGAGGAACATGTTAAAATCTTGATGAAGATATGCCCAGAAATAAAATTCAAAATGCTCTTGACAGGTTCAACTACAAGTAATTGAATGAAATGTAATAAACAAAAGTTCAAAATTCTTTCTTTAGGAAACATAATCAGATAGAATGGCATAGAACTGAATAGTAGACAACTGCAAACTGAATATGACAGTGTGATGTGGTTGCAAAGAAGACAAATGAAATTAGGCTGCAAAAATCTGTTATAGATCCCAAGTATAATTTCAAAATATTGGAAGTAGTTGTTTCATACATTTTTGCATTGGCCAGACCTTACCTCTATACTATGTCTAGTTCTGGATACTAAAAAGGATTCAGAGAAATTGGGACAGATTTAGAGAAAGGCAATAAAGAGGGATTAGGAACCAAAAGTAATGAAGAAAGATTGAGGGAATTGGGTATGTTTTGAGAAACGACTACTACAGGGGATGATAGTTTTTTTCTAGACCCCTAAAAGGATGGCAAACTTTGTTCTTTCTTCTTAGACAGAAGAGAACATGGAGAATAGTTACAGGTAGTGACAGTTTTGACAGTAGAAACAATTACTCTGTGAGATGGTGATTCCCTTTGATTGGATGTGTTCAAGCTTCAGTATCTGCCTGGGATGCCTTAATTTGAATCTCTGCAATGAACAGGGCTGAGACTCAATGGCCTACATAACCCCTGCCAACTTTCTGCTTGTAAATCTCGGACCAGTTTATGAAGAATTTACAATGAATGGGGTCAGAATTAAAACATAATTTCATTTATATTTGCTTGTAAATTAATAACATCTAAATAATGCAATTACTTTCCAGTTATGAATGTTATAATCTCCCTATTCAGTCACATTAAAATGATAATTTGGCAGCAATATTTTTAGACTTCCTTGAGCAGCCAAGTGAATCTCTGACTCAATAACCAATAATTATTTGGGGCACTGGTGGAAGCATGTTCCAAATTTCAAGCATAACAAAGATATAGCCTAATTATTGATACACGATCTTTGAATGTGAAAGGGGGGATGTTTCTATTCATTTTTGGCTCGTGTTTCTCACTCTCTACAAGGAAAATCAACTCTGATTGCATGTAACATGCTATACAGCTATTTAAAAACATTTGAGTAAAAAGCTGGAAAGAGACCAGTTAAAGAAGTCAAGAATCTCAGAAAAGTTACAAAGCTATGAGGTTTAGAAAACATATGATGAAAAGCAGAAATCTGGTTGAAAGCTCAGGTCAGAAGCCAAACAGGCAGAGCTGAATCAGGAATGAGAAATAGAAACATGAAGATGAAAGCCAACATTAGGAATGCAGTTGTCAAGCCAAAAAGCAGGACAAGGAAGAAATGTTGGGCCAGTTACTCTCTCTCAGCCCAACCCATCTCACAGTGATGTTGTTGTGGGGAAAATAAGAAAAGGAAGGTGTGTTCGATATGGTTACCGCCTTCCGTTATTGATAAAAATAATAAAGGTGGGAAATTTTTTTGTTTTTATGATTTGCATCCCAAGGTGATAGATTGCTTTAGGTGAGGACTTCTTAAGAACCCAAGTGCAGGTATCATCACAGGTTTCCCTGTCCATTCTGGGCTGTGGTGGTTTTATAAAAGAGATGCAACTCTATGAGGTTCATTGAGCTATATTCTTCCTAAGGGAGTTATAGATAGATGGTGGTGTGCTGATCCTGAATTTCAACAGATCGCAGATAATCTCATAGGCATTATTGGGGCAATGTTGACAAGGTGATTATTGGGGCAATGTTAACTAGGGGATTAGCCATTCTGGATCTAATTCTCACTAACAGAGATGAAATGATAGAAGGTGTTGAAGCCACAGGAACCTTGGGAGGAAGTGATCATGCAATATTGGAATTCAACATTATGGAAGCACAAGCACTAGAACACAGTCAAACTAGAGTCTTGGACTTTAAGAGAGCAAATTTCAATAAACTTAGAGAGGGCTTGGGAAGGATGCCATGGATGAGAATCCTCAAGGGAAAAACAACTCAAGAAGCTTGGGAAATTTTGAAAAGTGAGATAATAAAAGCCCAGTCTAGCACAATACCAACAAAGAAGAAAAATAACAGCTCTGAAAAGAAACCAGCATGGCTGCATAAAGAACTCTCTGGTAAATTGAAAGATAAAAAGGACAAGTATAGAAAGTGGACAGAGGGGCACATAACTAAGTCAGAATATCAGCAAATAGCCCGAGCCTGCAAAGATGAAGTGAGGAAAGCTAAGGCTCAAAATGAACTAAGGCTTGTGACCAAAGTCAAAAATAACAAAAAAAAGCTTCTTTCAACATGTAAAAAACAAGAAAAAAGTGAAGGAAATGATTGGTCCATTAGTGGGTGAAAGTGGCAAGAAGGTGACAAGCAACAGGGAAAAAGCAGAACTATTTAACTCATTTTTTGCATCTGTCTTTACACAAAGGGAAAAAACAGACCAACCTACCAAAAATAGTGCCATAAAAAACAGAATAGAAACGCAAGTTAAGATAGGCAAGAAAACGGTAAGTGAGCACCTGTCCAGCCTAGACGAGTTCAAATCACCAGGACCAGATGGATTACACCCCAGGGTTCTCAAGGAACTGGCAGATGTGATCTCAGAACCATTGAACTATATTTTTC